>VKOC01017830.1:0-62201 GCA_009364415.1 Spea multiplicata
TGTTTTCAATGGGTTTAGGGAGCACCCATTGTCCTTAAGGGGTTAAAATAGTCCTATTGAAAATTGTCAGTGCTTTCTGCAGCCTTCAGAGCGGACAGTTACGGGATCGACCTCCACCGGTAATAGGCGCAAGGGGAAAAAAAAAGTCTTCAAACGCGACGGGCCATTGTTGGGTTTCTCCAGCTTTTTACGGCTTCCAGTGGCTGCCACGCGAAACAAAAGCCGCTCCGTCTCGCTCTTAGTCCAAGGAAGTTATTCTTGACAGGGTGAATCTGGAAGCCAACGAGGTGTGCGGCTTTGTTCTGCTCAATTCAGGACCTCACCTGTTCCCTCTCAGCATTTAGCTCGATGTTATGGAGACGTTTATGCTTACGCACCACACTCTGCAAAACTGCATTCAAAAACTCCAAGGGCCGAGGACCCCTTTTTGTTTGAAGGAACGAGCCGTTAAAAACCTTTCTTTAACCCATTATTCATGAAATCACAAAATCTTCCTATTTCATCCTGAAAGGGTTGGTGCACACAAAAGAAATTTATTAACCCCTTAAGGACAATGGGCGGTCCCTACGCCCATTGAAAACAATGCATTTTGAGCCCGTACATGTACGGGCTCTGTCATTAAGGGGTTAAGAAGAAATTATGTTCTGAGTAACTTCTCGGAGGGCCGTGACTTGCTATAGAATACAAGAATAATGGATGTTTTTAGCTAATCGTTAGGGAATCTTTTAAGAGGCTTTCATTGTGGTCCGTAGCGTCTCGCTGATACATCTCGTCCTGAGAAATAGTAATCCTCAGAAGACAAAATAGACACAAAATCATACTGTATTATTTTGGATAATGGAAGATATATATCTTGACCCAGTATGAAATCTCTAATGGGTTAATAATCTTATATTTCACCAAGATATGGATAGCTGGCTTTGAAGCCTACAACAGCAATTAGGTCACAACGTATGTCTAACCGAGCCGAAGATCACAGAGTGACATCACTACATTACCATAAATGATTCTTACCAGAATATTCGTTTTTTAACTTATTATTCATATTGGGAAGGGTTGGGTTTTTTTTTGAACGCCTCCGGTTAGTCAGTTCAATCATGATGTAGAACATGAAGTGTTACATCAGGGGGCTACAGCCGGTACCTGTGTTTGGGGTCAGGAAAGCCGGTAGGATTGGGCCTGCCTGATCTGTCATGGTCCTCTTCATTAACGCTTGCAGCAGTCTCCGCTACCTGTGTCTGGGTCATTGTGTGATTGACTCTCACGGGGATTGGGTTTGGCCGCCTCTTTCTTGGGATCGGGACATAGTGGTCCATTTGCATGTTTGAGGAGCAAGTGGCCCCCATGGCAAACATGGGTTACAGCAGTGGAAGGAGCATAGGGCATGGTGGTAGGAAGAGCACGGGGTGGCACGGGGCAGTTGGGACCTTTACTTGGGCTTGTACTGGACCCTAAGGTTTTGATGGCAGCTCTGGCCATGAAAACTCACTCATTGGAATTGGTTCCAGAGTCCGGGTCCTGTCCTGCATGCTAAGATGTTGGAAAAAGGGGACATTGGGAATTACATGCAAATTTTTCACCAAAGAGCCAAAGCGAGGGGAAAGAATGTTAAAAATTGTGATATCAGCTTTGTATAAATGGATGTATAGATGTAGATTTATACAAATGTGTTGGATTTTTAATGTCAAACCTTAAGAATTATCCTCCTAGTCCTAGTGCAGCATATATATATATATATACACATAGTATATATACACGCACATAGTATATATACACACACACACATAGTATGTACACACACTATATATATATATATATATATATACATAAATATATACGCACATAGTATATATACACAGGCTATATTATATACACACTATATATATATATATACACATGATATACTCTACGCGTATATATACAGGCATAGTATGTACACATATATATATATATATATATATATAGTATATACTGCATACATAGTATATACACAGGCACATAGTATATACACACTATATATATATATATATACACATAGTATATATGCATACATAGTATATAACACAGGCTATAATACACACACTATATATATATATATATACACATAGTATATATACACGCACATAGTATATATACACACAGGCACATAGTATATACACACACAATATATATAGATATATCACTGATAGACACTGATCAGTTTTCGTAGTGAATTTACAATGTACTTTTGCATTATAGTGAATTTTTTTCTTGTATAAGGGTTTTTGCCACATTCCGAGGCCAACACTCACATGAATATTTGGTGATTTCGGATCTTTATTGCAGTTATCCCGGTAACTTAATTCCTCCAGTTGTCTAATAATTCAGTTCCGCCAGAGATGTCCCAATAAAAATATTGGGTTTCTATCTGTGATCGCCGCGCCCTGGAGGCAGAATAGTCGAATAGTTTACTGGCTCCCGCACAGACACAGCGGACGCTGATGGATCTTTAATGTCCTTCGTTGGTATCTGGAGAAACACATATGGGGGGCCATGCCGGGCCAGGAACAGCTTAATTCGAATGCCTTAATGGGAGGGTCATTAGTCGCTAAGCGAGGCGTAGCACATGAGTCTCACCATCGGAATGGTCAAAGAAACCAGCCGGCAGATCGGCCCCGTCGAGTCTTTCCTGCTGCGAAGCCTAAGTCTTTGGTCTCGTCTTAGATTCAGGAGCCTTACGTCTCTCCCATACATGTTTAATACCCTCACTGTATTACCCTCTACCACTTCTACTGGGAGACTGTTCAACATATCTACCACCCTCTCAGTAGAGGTGGTAAGGAAATCTTTAGCCAATATCCAGAAATTGGCAACAAATGCGTGTATGTAATGGCTGTAGGCCAAGTCTTTGTGCTGGTCATCTCATCTTGGATCTTCGTGTTCATCTTCGTTAATATCTCCATCCAATCTCCCTGGTCCCTTCCCCATCTACACAGCATCGCAGGGGTTAAGGGGAGCGGAAATCTGTAGGTTTGCGCGAGGAGTTAAAGGTCCATGTGAGCGACTCTATTGGTCGCCGGCAGGGGCCTGCCGGTGACCAGTAGAGTTGCTCGTAGGGACCATTAAAATTCTGGCGCCAAAGCTGCTGCTTTAACCCCGTATTAACCCCTTCTACAAAAAAAGGAGAAAAAAAACGAACATGAAGAATGCACACAATTTTCGCCCAAACCGAACAAAGGAACGGGCGAATATTCACCGAATAGGAAGATTTTTTCCCCACGAAGGCCAACATGAAGAGTTGGCCGGCACCCAAGTCTGGTAATTACCCAAGCGCTGGCCCCTGACATTATCAAAAGTGTCAGATCAGTTAACTACACGGGGGGAATAATCGGGTGAAATTACATAAATATCACAAAATAAGAGACGGGCTTCATTCTATTTACGTTAGCACATAGTTCCCATTTCTTGTGAATTTATTTAAATGTTATTTTTTCCTTGTATGTCTAATACCCAGGGAACAGATTACCAATTCCACTCAGGCACGGGACAGTGGGTTGGAATAAAATTAAGCTTTTTTTTAAAGGGTTTCTGGCATTCACAACTACAGGTAACTCTCAAAACCTGAAAGTCTAAAATATATGTGAGCTGCCGAGGTTTAAGACAGAAATGCCTTAGGAAAAAAGTCTACATTTTCCCATTCGTTCTACCACTGACTTCAGGATTCAGGACTTATCACTCGACGCCTCAACACAAATTGATGTAAAATTTTGTGTTCAGCCTGAGGCTTGGCTGTCAATTTGGCTTCTAACTCCTAAACTTACAGCCCTGTCTCGTATGCTACCTTTAGCACATACAATGCCGAGTGAAGAGCAGAACATTTCCAGGACTGGGACCGGGGAGGGTGGGAGAATTTCAGTGAAGCCAAACCCAGTGATATGGAAGTCGGTGGTGAGTGGCTCCATCACGTGATGGCCAGGGATCGGAAGCTAAGGTTACAGTAGTTGGTGTTGGTTGCCCCTTTCATGTGATGGACAGTGACCTACTACTGTGAATTTGCCCGTCTCTGAAAATGGACCTAAAGTAAAACTTTCCACCATGGAGGAACTCTCCCTTTCACTGACCTATACCTCTCAACACTCACACCATATGATAGACTGCCTTTTTCGCTTATTACCATTGGCCAACCACCATGTTCCATCCATTGACCAGCACGGAACGGTTCCTGATCGACCATAAGCATCGTGATGCCTCGAGTGGCTGCTCAATGCCAGTGGATGGAACCTGGTGGCTCATCATTGCTTTTGTTGGTGTAGCGAAGACTCTTAATTGCTTTCACTGGGATTCCAAGTGGTCACGATGGAAATAGTCTTTTTTGAGAACTTACAAAACAAGCAATTTTTCAAGATTTCTCCCATCCTTACTTACACGAGTAAACAAAAAAGAAAAACAAAAGTCACAGTTTGTCTTCATGTAGGGTAGATGAGACAGAATGATACAGAAGGAAGACGATTATATCAGCGGCTCCTTATTTATCTATTGGATACCGAGTATGGATTTGTCAACTACGGCTACTAGACAGAAGCTGACATCAGCTATAAAAATCCATAGAAAAATGATTACTTCAAGTTTTTTCTCTTTAAACCAACCATTATACTTCGGTTTAATAGCTTTATATATACATTCCTAGAAAGTCGTTCTTTTTTCTTGGATGTTCTTCCTTGAAGCCCTCGGTAATAAATCACGTTTTCTCATTAACGTGCTTGGTAATTGCACACAGCTGATGTGGTTAATATAGTCCTATATGATATTAGCCTGGCGACACGAATATATATTTCCCAAGACTAATAACTTTCTAACTATCAACTCCCGAGTGAACTCAAACGACCCGAGCGACTGATATAGGTTTAGTGAATAGACCTCCTACAAATGTCTTTTATCTCCTCCCAGGACAAGCGTTCTTCAACGTGAACGCAGTAAAGGCTATAATTAATTAAAAATGATAATATTTTTATTGATTATTCTATATATATATATATATATTTTTTACACAATATTTGTACGCTTTATCCACATCAGGGCCCAGCGTTCTAATGATGTGGCTTCTAGAACCGAGACTTGGATTTCTTCTTCTTCTTCTTAAACCATTTTGAACATCATCTAATAAGTAAACATCTGTTCCCCGCATGCCAAGCCCCCGTCAACGGCTCCCTTGTCTCATTCAATCACCGGCTGAGAAAGTTGGATGTAGTGGGAAATGAGACCGCGGGGAAAATTTACCGACTCGCGGCCACAGAACGGAGCGGTGGCTTTTTAATAATTCAGCGGGTGTCGCGTGCACTTGTCTGTATCACTTAAAGGGAAAAGATGTCCAAAATTAATTTAGCATTGATTTAGATTAAAAATGCGCGCGGTGTCCCCGTGGACAAAGAGCTTTTTTTTTTTTGTTTTTTGCCTTTTCGTTGTGTTTTTGTTTAATAATTCATGAAGATCTTAAAACAAATATTTAAACTGGCGGTAAAATATGTGACGGAGACTGCAGGGATTTTAACAGATTCTATGTGTTTGGGAATAGAAAAAAGCGTTCCGGAAATCTCTTAAAGATGCCTTATCCAGCGCCTAGTTTTGGGTCTCTTCGTTGTCATCCCAGAAACTCGCGACAGCTGAAACCATTCCAAAAGACAACGTATGTCACCTTTTACTCAATTAGCAATTGTTTAATGTCGTTAAACATGAAGGCTTCCTCCTCAGGGCCGGCCCAAGACATAGTGCCGCCTGGGGCGAAGTTTGAAATGCCCTCCCTTCCTATTATCTACCCTATCCCCCCGTGTACTTCACTTACCTTTCAGCAGTACTGCGGAGAGTCTCCCTGCTCTGCCGTGGTGCGCGCTGCTTTACTGCTGAGCGCCGGAAATGACATCATATTCCGGCACTCAACATTACAAGCCGGCACCAAGACCGAGCTAGAGGGCTCGTAGAGGAGGGAGAGGGGCGCCGAGCGGGTAATGACAACTTGATAAGCGAAAACAACTTGGCGCCCTCTCTCCTCCGCTTTAAAAAAAAGGGGCTTGAGCCGCCTGAGGCAATTGCCCCACTATGCTCCATGGCAGGGCCAGCCCTGTTCCTCCGTATAACAGAGAATGTTGCTGATCAGACAGCTTAACAGTAAAAAAAAAAAAAAAAAAATTAAAATCAAATCCTGATCCAAGCCTTTAGTCGGCGACTAACCTTATAAAGCCAGAAAATAGTCAGAGTAACAGCATGCTGGCAGCCGATCTATTAAACAGGGTAGCATGCAGGTAAAAGCTCTAATCTCTACTAAAGTGGAGCATCTTCCGTGGGTCCTAGCAGTTAACTGAGCGCTTTATCATATATAGCATCGACACAATTACAATTATTACAATCACCGGTGATATAAACAACAGCAGTTGTGATGTGCGTCTCTTTGTTGGGAGACCTCGAGGACTGTTAGCTCCTATGTAACTGCAGAGTGGAATTAAGCAAAAAAGCCATTTATTTTTATATTTTTGATCCAAAGAAGGGTTCCTAGGATGTCAGACTAAAGTGAAAATATAAAAAAAAAATCTTTCTGGCGTCATGGTAATAATTCCCGTTTAATAACAGCTTTATGTCATACATCCAAAAATGAGATCCTAGAAGCTAATGCACCGGAAGAGCTGGTAATATCGACGCGCGGTTCCATTAAAAGTAATTATAGCCTAAGAAACAACGTTGGCTTTCGATAACCGATACAGAGCCTGACACCACTTTATGTGACAATATCGCGGCAATTAAACCGAACTAAACCCCCCCCCCCGAGGTGTGAGTTTTAATGGATAGCTTTATATCGGTCAGGGAACACAAATGATTTCATAATAAAGGAATAAATGCCCTTTATACTCATAAAAAGAATTACCCAAATTGGGTATATAAAGAAAATATATATAGAGTTTAGAAACAGTAACTGAACCTGCATGAAATATAATTCTCATGAAAGACTAAAGGATCTCGGTACCTACGGCTCGGAGGAGAGAGAAAAAGAGGAGAGATGTGATAGAAATATGTAAAGAGGCTTAGATGTAACGTAAGGAAGTCTTACTCTACCGAGAGGGTGGTGGATAGCAGGAACAGCCTCCCAGCAGATGTGGTAGAGGGTAATAGAGTGAGGGGATTTATACATGGGATAGACATACGGCTGCTGAATCTAGTCTGCCCCCTTCAACTGCTGTAAGGACCCCAACCTTAATCAGTCGTCGGTCTCGTCTCGTCGGAGCTGGATGTCTATCCCGCGCATGTTTAAATTCAACGCCTCGAGTTCTTGATAGGATATAAGAAGCCAAGAAGACCTAAACCGCAGGAAGAAACCTGAAAAGCGTCTCCGTACCTCCACGGAAAGGTATCTCTTCGTGTGTTCTAATTAATTACGCAAGCGCTTCCTCTAATTGCTTGTAAATATTTATAGAGGTGGAAATGTATTTGCAAACAGTATGACATTCAGAGTCTCCTTGGGTTTGGTTAAACTATTTTTTCTTTTTTTTTTACCATTCCCCTTCAAATTATAATTTTAAGCCGTAAAACCCGATAAAGTGACAAAGTGACGCTCGGATCACTATAGGTGGTGTCATAAATTAAAGTAAATGAGCGCCGCGGTGGATGAGGCTGGGTTTGCTGTAGAGCGCAGATGTCTTCTCGCTGTTTAAACAGCTGCTGCACATCTCATCTATTTCTTACATTTTAGTTTGTAAGAATCTGTCGGATATAAAGGAGGCCCCAAAGTAAATCAAGGGCAGCAGGATTAGCGATTAAAACAACCTTAGCCCACTCGAGTCTGCCCATTGCTCCGAGTGTAAATCTTAGTTATTATAGATGCATGTTTAGCCCCTTTGTGATCAATAACGTACCAGGTAACGATGTTACTAGAGGACCAATGACGTACATGGTACGTCATCGGTAGAAAATGGTCCCATATTGCCGCGATTGCCGTGATTGTGAGGTCACCGCTGTAGTCATGACCGAAGCAGTCGGCCTACAGCAGATCCGATGTGATCAATGCTACAGCCAATCACACGCGAGGATACAGTTGAGTAAACACTTGTAAGCACTACCTTTGTCTCAGTTCTTTTCTTCTCTCCTTCTTACGATGATCATGAGCTGGAGAGAGACAGAAAACAGTAAGATGTAGCGATTCCTTGGTTAAGGGGAAGAAAATAGAATTTTTTTTTTTTTTTTTTTTTTACTGAACCCTAAAGGAGTATTTTTGTTTATATGTCATTTTAACGCATATTGGGTAGCGAGTTTGGTGGGGGTTAGTTGTAAGATAGTTAGACAGGTTTAGGGTTAGGTAAGGGTTAAACAAAATAAAATAGAAAAGAAAGGAAAACCTAAAAATAAAAATAGAAAACTTAAAATAAAAATTATATAGGAATATTGGGTGTTTTTTAAATCAGGGCGAGTTAAAGAATACATTTTTGGTATTTTTTTTCACATTTATACTGGCTGTAGATAATTTATGTAAAATGTTTTTGTTAAGGGGTTAAACGCCCTCTACAACTTCTGATGGGTAGTCAGTAGAGTAAAACATCCTTTCAACATCTAAGTCTCTGACCAATCAGTTTTAGACTATGACCTCGTGTTCTCTTCTTGTACTTTAAGTCCATACCTCCATAGTCAGAGTGTCTAGCATAGTGATTAAGACTGAGCCATTCTATTGTTCCCCACAGGCAGTATGATAAGGAGTCGGAGGGTTTGTCGAGTACATTGGGCTGAGATAACAGAGCGAGAACTTCATACAAATGGCTAATATGCAGTTGCCTGAAAACATTATATTATGGGGAAAAAACAGGATTCAGGTTTTAACCCCTTAAGGACAATGGGCGGCTCCTAAACCCATTGAAAACAATGCATTTTGATTCATTTTGATTCATTAAGGAGTTCATTTTTATATATATATATATATATATATATATTACCACAACAAAGCCGTGCCTTCTCTGTATTCTGGAAATGAAGTAGAAATCCCATATGCCGGTATACATTTACATACAATATGTTATGATTAATTCAGGATTTTTTTAAAAAAAAAATGTATGCAGCAATATTTTTTCGAGCAATTAGTTCTGAAAGTGACAAGTTCCCCTTTTAAATACACAAAAAAAAAAGAGTTAAAATACAAACTGATGTCACGAGACAGACGTTGAATCACTTTGGTCCTGACCCTCGCCAATTAAAACTTTGATGTCTGAAGACGCAGTAACAGCCGAGTGTTGGATAGACGAGGAGTTTAATGGAGCCGGGTACCTGCAGCTGTCCAAGGTGCCGAAATTACACCGAACCAATGATTCATAGCAGGCTGGTGATTTATTTAGTGCGTAAAATGAATCACAAACAGGATGCGAATATCCACTTCAGCTGGCAACGTGCGTTCCTTCTGAATACTAATTGGATTGATTTTGTGACCAAAAACCAAACTGATCCATACCACGGGTTTACAAAGAAATTTTCCAATTAAAAAGCGTTCATTCTTTAAATAGGAATCATTGATTTTATTTAAATTTTCTATTTTTTTTTTATAATATTTATTTTTTAATTTTTTTATTTTTTTACTGAGGATTTAAGGTCTTTTCATCATGTTACCAGAAAAAAAAAATAGTAAAAATATAAAAAAAAATTGTCGCAACCTCTGATTTTCTTATATATTTGATATTGATCTTTTTTTTTTTGAAAACATATGGACCGGAAAAGAATAGAGCGATATATATTTTTTTCTAAAGAGTTTATTTGTCACTAAAACGAAAAGTTATCGAATTCACAGTAATATGGCGGTGACTGATGCAATTCACATTAACAATGTACACAAAAAAAACTTTCATCGTGACATTGAGTCTTTTATTTGTATTGCTGTATATTAACCCAGTACATGCCGTGCTGCAGACTAATATATTATTTATATATATATACACATTTTAAAAAAAATCTTTTTTCAGCTGTTTATGTTTAATATAAATTCAAATTATAAATAGTCAAGTGCTAATCTTTACGAAAAAAAACCCTCAATTTCCATTTCTGGCAGTAAGAAAGTATATTAATAATATTCCGTGTTGGTATATAATGTATATGCAATGTTATTTATAGAAAAAAATGTATGAAAAATAATCTCCACCTACAGTATATATCTATGAATCTACCTATATATATATATGGATAGATCTTTCCTTCTCTTTTGAAAGGCCTGGTTTTTGCAGGCCTGGTTTTCACATCGACTGCTAATATTTTCTGCCATTTCTTATTACTAAGCATATATGGGAGCTTATTAAATGAGCGGACCCTGAGACTCCTGAAATTTTAACCCTTTAAAAGCCCATTGTGGAGGTTCTATGTAGAGATTCGGCAAACGTGTTACCCAATTGGCTCTAATATCGGTCCCCGTGGAAACCTTGACTTGTGATTATTTAAAGAAACACTTAATTGATTCACCTGCATTCAAGCAGGGATACCAACCGTAACATACTGGGAGCAAAAGTAACAACCGGGAGACTCATTTATGATCCCAGCAGTGAAGGATAGGAAGGAATTGGATCCAGACTGCGTGACCCCGAATATCTGCCCCTTTAGTCTGAGACCCCAAAATTGTGGCAAAAACACTGAGATTTAGGCTCAAACCGAGAGTTCCCAGGTGTGAGCAAAGGTGTTAGTTCTCATATCCCTGGCTTCCTTTTGTGTAATTCCCATAACAATAAAAACCGGATCTTCCAATTTTTATTGCGTGCTTTTCTATGTTGCACGTAGCGAATAGAAATCGGGACCTGAATATCTTAATAACATCCGCTAATTACACAGCTCGTTCAATAAACCCACTATATTCCTATTCATGTTCACGTACGCAAGCCGTTTAGTATTTATTAGTAATTATGCTCTAAAATAAAAATGTTTACATGAATTCTCATAATACCCCCCCCCCAAAAATAAAATTATCCTCTGTTATTTTTAATATTATCAATAAATCAACTCAGGGACACTGATTGCGACGATCGCTTCTGCGGAACACGGCCTTTTGTACCTCTCTGCTGATAATATTATCCCCTAAGGAAATGCAAATCAATGAGATCAGAAACACAACCTTCCTCGTTATAGGACGCTAAAATATTTTGTTTGCTAATAAGAATTTGTACAAAAAAAAAAGCAAGTCATCAGTAGGGTAGGAAATCCCAAAGGAGATTAAATCACTAAAATGAAGAGAGAGAGAGAGAGAAAAAAGGTGGTTGACCAAAATGTTGACGATACAGAAGGTTCCAGGCTAGAACTTGGGAACTTTCTGGCTCCGGGTACCCAAAAGCCCCCTAGGATTTTTTTGTTCATCAGTGAACTCTACTTGCAACGTCTATGACACCAGAAACACCGTCATATCATATTATATCTAAGATCTATACATTGATCCCTCGCCAAGACTCAACTGGTCGTCCCATTTCATTCCACGGTATTCCCCCTACAGAAAAGATGTAATCGTCGTGTCTACCCCATGATTGGATTTTCCATTGTGCACTTAGATACAGGAATCCCCATTTTCTCGCACCCCACAGGGGAAATTATACAACAAAAGACTTGGGTTGATAGCTTGACAATACTACGGTGTAGTAAAGAATCAGATTGATTGATATTCATGCCAACACATTCTACAAAACGATAAAATATCGTAGGAGGAATGGAGTTTAGACGCTAAAATAAGTGAAATTCTACAACGTACGCGTGTGAAAGACATTTATCTTCATAGTAATCGTTTAAACGGACACTCCAGATATCCTATGCACTTTAATGCCCAGGATACCCAAGAGGTCCCTCTAAATTTCCATTGTGTCTTCTGCAGAATCCCCCCAAGGTGGATTTGCCCCCTTTGTCCGTCGCCCAGATATTTTCCATGCTGCCGTGTGATATACGTACTGGATCGGCGAATGCTATTGGGGGGGGTCTAACGGCCCACCGATTTGAGTAGCTGCTTCGAGCAAGAATCGGGGTGACATTCGTCGGAACACAGAGGGGGAGCTGTAGCTTCTACCTAAGGTAAGCTTCTTATTTATTCATCTTTTTTTTTTTTGAAAGAATGCATTTTAAAGATACTCATAAAGTACTTTAACCCGCATTCATCTTTGGTGAGGCTTTTTTATGCCTTTTTAATGGGGCCCATAGGACGTGGCAGAATAGGAGCTTTGGTCAACATGTACCAGGCGTTACTCACACTGTTATCATTTAAACCATTCTGAACAATAAAACCGAGTTCTGGCATCAGAAAATCACCATTATTCTAAGAATTAGCTTCTTTGAACACGATCCACGTTAAAGTCCTTGTTTCAGTATTTTTACATGGTGGGCGATGTTCCAAAGGACGCTGAAGTTCTCAGTATGGTGATTATTTAAATTTTTTATGTTTAGAAATATAATTACTGAGTAATTCTGATTATACGGTTTTTCATAACAATAGCTCAAAAGGTCCATTAAGTATGCAGCACACTAGGTACAATGGTCCAACCAGTTGACCCATGGACCTACTAAGTTTCAGGAGCTCTACATGTAGACAATGAATATAATATCATTTTGAAATTATAATTTTGGATTTTAGGTCCTTGAAATTCCACTTGGAATTTCCACCATATCTTTTATGTATTTTTTTTACATTTCTTTAGACAAATATCCTCACCCCCAAACACTGTCCTGTTCATATTCAATGTTTGCAAAACTTGAGAACAAGCTGAGAAATTGCAGGACACATATATCAATACCCATAGGAGCAATAAAAAAAAAACTACATTACTGTAAGAAGAGGTATACTGGGTATCAATTTATAGATTACTCATAAAATATGTTTTCCCATATAATTAAAATAATTTACATAAATACATAACTCAGACGCTGCTTTTTTATGATGACATCACATAGTAATGAGTCTTAAATATCAACTATGATCTCAGAGGAACTTATATAAGACTTTTCTACAATACAACACTTTGCTATTATCTAAAATATCAGTTATGTCAAGGATACATTTGTATCGCAAGAACGCAAGAAATAATGTTTGTAAAGGCAAACCGATACGTTTCAGACTATACTTATGGTTCTCCTTGATGGACATTATATGGTGGATAAAGCACCTTGGGTGCTTCCCCAGGCCTGACCCAAGGACATCACCCGCAGTCAGCCACCTATCCGCTGACGTCATCATGAGGTCATATCCCAGGACCGTGTGTCTTAAAGGTACATAGTAGTTTTAAATGAATCCTATGAAGGCTGTGCCGGCTCGCCAGTCATTAGGCATAAGTCATCACCCTTGTAACTTGCCCATTGAGCAGCGGTACCTGGTTTTGGACTGAAAAACCCCCCCCCTCCCCGGACCTGCCACCCTAAGCCTAGTCAGCCTAGGTCATAATACATCACTGAAAGAAGAACTCATGAGAAATACACATAACTGCCCCAACTATGTTGCTCGTGTCATATTGCCCCTGTAGCATATACTTGTCGTATATTAATGTGTACGTGACGAGCACTTGAGTCCAAACAGATAATCCCATCCTCTGTGTGAGAACAATTCCCCCGTTATCACACAACTTAAAAGCGACTTGTAAACGCACCCTTAAAATTAGGACTAATGGTATGCGATGTTAAATAATTAGACGTTCCTTTTTTTCTTTGCGCAAACAATTAGCATTGACGATTAAATTCATTGTGTGATAGGTTTTGCATATTAATGTTTATATTAGTTTCTTTCTAACGCATCGCATTAGTGGTTCTGCTAATAATAACAATAACCAAAAACACAAAAAAAAGAACAAAAGAACGCGTCAACTGGGAATAATAACTGTGAAAATTGTGTTCTATTACTCAGTATGTAAAGTGAATGTAACGTCGCAGAGCGGCTTGCCGTTCCATAAAGAAATGTAATTTATTTTTTTGTAAATATAATGAAGTGTAGAAGTTTTGTACAGCCGTCTAATCTCAATATACATTTTTTATGTGCCATATAACAAAAAAATGATGTCATTATCAGTGCCATCATAATCTTCGGCACTGCTGTAGGCCAAAACCAGGGCAATGCCACCAGCCGCCTCCTCGGCACTATGGCTGGCCGTGCTATGATCAACATATTTACACATAATATATGTGTAAATATGTTATACACGTATCATTTATACCAGAAAAAAACAGTATTTAACCCCGAGAAGCCTTTAGATTCCATTTCTATGGCATAATAAAACAGTTAAATAAAAAAAGAAAACATTATTATAAACTGACCTTGTCAAGCTGAAGCGGTTTGCGTGATGTGATGCCATCCGCAGCCAATAGAAAATAGGATTACATTTAAAGTGAATCTCACACTTTTCCTAAATCCTCCCCATTAAGTAAGAAGAAGCGAGGTCATTTTAGGAAGATAGTTAGGTAATGCTAGTTTTGCCCACATTTGCTAAAGATCTCCGCTTCACATTGGTAAAAAAAATATATATTTTTAAACAAATCCATTCAGAACAATGAAACCAACTGACAAATAGACTATGGATAGTCTTAATAAGTTCATTTAATTATGGTAAAAGATGCAGCGGATACAGGTCTCATTTGGATCAAGCCCAACATGGCTCCAGGGTAAGACTTGAACGCTCAAACCAGATCCAACGCCATCTTAAAGCCCTCTCTTGTAGTTGGTCATTGAGGGATCATTGGGACATGCCTGAGCATCTGCATTTTTCACGGGTAGGATCCATGCGTTGGTCATGGGAGGTAAGCTGGGTTTTCAACCTGATTCCATCTCAGCTGCTCCCTTCCTCGATCATCTCTCTCTCTCCTACCACCATGTTTTGCTTTGTGTCCTCCTAGCCCAAGCTGAAGCTGAAAGCGCAATATCAGGGGTATCACTAAAGTGTTATGTCGTAAAGATTCCAATCCTTTGAATCCTTGTCTTTCCCTGCTTTAGGTACCCGTAGATATTTTACAAAATCGCATAACTATTGTCATATTAAAACAAACATGAAAAAAACAATAATAATGAAGAAGGAGATTGAGAAGAAGAAGGGGAAGGAGAATAATAATACAGCCAAGAGAGTGTCGTAAGAGATTCATTTCCTTCAAATTCATTATTCTACTGAAAAATGGCATCAATTATTTAAACAGCACCAGTTCTTCTAGTTTATGTTAAGTTTACACGTACAAATTTATCTTGTTAGGACGGAAACGCCACCCCCCCCAGTGCCACTGCCGTCTTAAGATAATACTTTCCCCCCCCCCCCAATTTCACGATAAACTAACAGTGTATGTATTCTCATTTCAGACCGTTCAAAAGTAAATAATATGCTAAATTACTCGCAAATAAGCAACGCTCTCCGAAGGTGTAATAGAATGTATAGTTTGAGCTCAGTGCGCCTTAAGTCCTAATTAAATTGGATGATGCAGGTTTGCTTCCTCTCCTGACGTCTCCTCCGTCCTGCATGAGTGATTTAATTACCTTGGCACTAAAAGTGCACAGGACCAGCATTATTAAATTACCTCGACCAGCTGGGTTGTAAGCGTCGCACCTGCATTTAATTATTGGTGATACTCGCTATACGTGCCCATTCAGTGGACCCCGCTGAGAAACTGAAAATATTTTAGGAGAGTTGGAAGAGATGTTCTTGCCACCATGACAGCGTGCCAAGACTGTCAACGTTAGATGGACTTCAAGGGAATATAAACATGGGATAGGCATGTGGCTCCTGAATCTAAGACGAGACCAACGACTGGTTAAGGTCTTTAAATCAGGAGAAACGGGCAGACTAGACGGGCCAAATGGGTCTGAGCCGCCATCATATTCTATGTTTCTGTACTGCGATTAAAAGAAGAGTCAAGGATAATGAAGGACATGTTGGGTTGACCAAGGTTCCCACACAACGACGGAATTGTTAAGATGTTCTCATCTCATCTTTCTAGCGATTCATTCTTTCCATTTCTAATTTGGCCCTGGCGGTTGAAATTGGAGGAAGCAGATGTCCCCCTCACAAAAGCACCACATGCTCCCCGCCGAGTAGACCGACCCAAAAGCCCGGGATGATCTGAATACCAGATTGTTCCATTCTAATGTTAAGCAAAGAATTCTAAAATTTTAGCAACATGACAAACCTTAAAGTTCCAGTTTCAAACACTTTATATTTTTAGAAGCTTCTTATCCTAGTACTTTCTAGTCCAGGCTACTTTAGCGAGTGCATAATATCTTCTCTTTTGTTACCTGAACCCAGAAACCGGTTCAAAAAAATAACATACTAATAAACAATGCATTTTATAATTAATTCTTAAAAAAGTCCCACAATATAATGTCGTATCTCTGCGCTCAGCGTAGATGACGTCGGATGACGGGTGCCATAGGTCAGACCTAGGGTAGCACCCAGCCAACAGACACCATCGGGTGCACCTAATATTTGGCTTTAGTTTATTAAAAGGGTCATGTTTTTTTTTTGTATGTATAAAATGTCATTTTGTACCCACTGGGACACATTATAATGAAATTAAAATATTTTTAATAGATAAATATATATTTATCCTGTATGCCTTTAGTGAACGCCGTATTCCACGGAGGAAATTCATTTCCAAAGCCAAACTGAAATCTATTCCACGTGGAAACAGTAGAAAAATGTGCATGTGTGTGAATGTGCGTAATAATAGATTTAATAGATACGTATCTTTTCTTAAATTCCAATTCTATGTCAAAAAATGTTTGGGGACAAAAAAAAAAACAACAACGAAAAAAAACACTTTTCTTATGGTCAAATAAATAGAGAAATAAATAAAGAATAACTTCAGTTTCAAATTCAACTGCTATAAAGGATTTAAAAAAAAAATAAAAAATATAAGAAATACCAGCGTATGATGAGGAATGTAAAGTCAGATACACTTGTACCCATCATGATTATTAAAAGAGTTTGATACATACTGAGAAAAAGCAGAATAATGAAGCCGCAGCAGGTCAAGCGCTCAGAAACAAAGAGGGCAAAGTTTAAAAGGTTTCTGTTTTGCTCTCTGTCGGTGATTAATCATATCTTTTCTATTGACCAATATATATATATATATATATATATATATTTATATATATAATATATATATACACACACACCATATGGGCGTATCGGGATAGTCTTCCTTATTCATGAATTTATGGGTTTAGCCAGACTCATTGCTAACAGGCGTATAAAATCCTGCACATAGGAAGCCATCTCCATAGACAACCATTGGCAGTAGAAGACATCATACTGAAGAGCTCGGTGGCTTTACGCACGGCAGTGCCATAGAATCCAACCCTTTGCCACAAGTCACTTAATTCAATTTCTGCTAGATCTGCCCCAGCCACAAATCGGTAGACCGGGCACACACGCCCAGCAGGGTTGTCGAGTGCCAAAGGGGCATTGTGCGTAAAAATGATCTGCCCTCTCTAGCGTCGCTTACTACAGAGATCCATGCCGCCTCTGAAAGTTGCGAGCTTCGTGAAGAGGGTTTCCATGGCTGAGCAGCTGCACACAATCCAAAGATCACTATGAGCAGCACCAAGCATTGTGTGGAGAAGCCACCGCCATGGACTCTAGAGCGGGAGAAACGTGTTCTCAGGAGTGATGGATCACGCTTCACCATCTGGAGGTCTGATGGACGAATCTAGGGTTTGCTGGACGCCAGGAGAACGCTACCTACTGGAATGCATAGCGCCTACTGCACACTTTGGTGGAGGAAGGATGATGGTCTGGGCCTGCTTTTCAGGGTTTGGGTCCCGTAGTTCCAGTAAAGGGTAATGTTAAATTTTGGACAATGTTCCAACTTTGCGGGAACAGTTCGGGGAAGAACCTTTTCTGTTCCAGTATGGGCGAGTTTGATGTGGAAGAACCGGACACATTTTGTGAGAGTAACACCTCGAAAACCACGTGTACTTTGTGGGTCGGTAGGAGGACTATCGCGGCGGCGGCATTTAGCATGATTAAACTACCAGTAGCTCGTGTTCTCGTAGTGGCAGAGCCAGCGTTATCTGATCGATTTGCTTGTCCCACCCTTATAAAGGCTGCCTAAACCAATCAGGCACCATCAGCAACCATACGCAAGAGAAGATACGATGGGGATGAAAAATCATGCAGGACCTCAGAACAGGAAGTTAAGATGGCTGCTCCCATGGCACACAAAGGGGGTCCTCAATACATAAATAATATATATTTTCAACCGCAAAAAAACATTATTTTGATTTATTTTGTGTATAGAACTATACTACCTTATAATCTTCTTCCTTTATGTAAAAGTAGTCTGCTGTACATACAGATTATTTACTAAAAAAATAATAATTTATTCCTCTATTAATGACAAATTAATCAAGAAATACGCTCAGAATAATGAGGTTTAATTTTCCTACGAGGCCTAAAGATAACCTCTTCATTATCATCACCGTTCTTTACCTTTAGCGGTTTAACTATGCCTTTTTTTTTCCCTCCCCGTAACGTGATACACAAGGACACGCTTAGAGAGAAGGAAATACAGCCTTGTTAAATTACCTTGCCAATAATCTGGCAGCTTTGTCATTTTTTACAATTACAATACCGGTGATAACAAATGCGTTGTGTACCCAGGGATCCAATCCCTCCGGCTCGACTGGCGTATTGATTTCTTGAGACTTAGGTGCTTGTTTAATAAGAAAAATGCAGCTAGAAACCAAATCTGATCATTTTAAAGATGTTATTTACTTTGTGAAAGATGAACTGAATTATGATTAATACGAGGACTACTTTAAGCCTGACACGGTATATATTCATTGCGTAGAGACCGTCTTACCATATACTTCAACAAAAAATATTACAGTATTGCACTAAAGAAGAAATCCCACCTAAATGTGTTATTCCTAGTATCAGATGAAAAATACAATTTTCAAAAATATTTTTCTTTTGAAATCAGTTGTTTTTGCCCCATAATGTAATGTTTTCAGGCAGCTGCATATCAGCCATTCATATGAGTTCTCGCTCTGTTATCTGAGCCCCAATCTACTTATCATACTGCCTGTAGGGAACAGTAGAATGGCATAGTCTTAATAACGCAGCCAAACACTGTGACTAATGAAAGTTTATGGAGGAACGGACTTCATTAGCATTGCCATACTGTATATAGCGCTGGGGTTATATTACTGTATACAGCGCCGGGGGTTATATTACTGTATACAGTGCTGGCGGTGATTACTGTATACAGCGCTAGGGGGTTATATTACTGTATACAGCGCTGTATACAGCGCTGGGGGGGTTATATTACTGTATACTAGAGTTGAAGGAGAAAAATATATTTTTTAGTCCTGGCTTTTTTCTGATGGAAAATGTATTATTTTGATGCCTTTTATTGGGCCAAAGTAGAAAAAGATTCAACGTTACATAAACATTTGGGCCTCAGCGGTCTCTTCTTCAGATGGAAACCCGAGTAGTTGTTTCAGTTGTATCTTTCTTCTTTTGGTTCTGCGCTATTTAAGCTGCTCGCTGCGCATGTGAACGCCCCCCCCCCATTGTGCGAGTTTATATAACGCCATTCAGTATAGAATCGGTGGGATTTGGGGTCCATGCGGTAATCTGATCGCCGGGGCGGAATATTCTGGCGCTGCTCGCGGCTGGAGATGTCATATAATAGCGTGTGGAGTCACCCTGAACTCTATCCCCGGCTCCTATAAATACACACGGCTGGGATAATCATCAGCAGGGACCCGAGTGACGAGGCACCTCTGCTGCTGCAGCACCTCTTTGAAGCCATTGCTGGTTGTCCTTTCCCTGCCGTGCTACTTCCAGGGATGGTGTCTTGTAGAACTTTCCCCCACTGGTCCGGTCCGGCAAGCTTAGTCGACGGTCCCCGGATCCGGTTCTTCTAAACCGATGGCCGTAAGCAGCTCCTGGGAACGTTCTGCAGTCTATTAACCTTTTAATAGCCGAGACTATCGCAGGGACCAATGGCGGCAGCCACGTGGTTCTAATAACAGAGACCATGGCTTATCAGGATGTAAAGATTTTCTGGATGAGGTCACCTGTATTCAAGCAGGGATTTCAGCTGTGATATAGCAGGGAGAAAAAGACCAATCTGCCCATTCACCCCTGAGACTGGGGTAAAAACCCTGAGGATCTGCCCGTTAGGGAGTAGAAGGATATCAGGCTGTCGGGTTGTCTCAGCCCCCCCCGCTCTCGTTTCCCGCGGTTTAATGTCATTTTCTCGCTGTGATGTAAGCGATAGTTACTCTCGAGCCGAGGAAGCCGAGCACAGCTCTCATTATCCTAATTCATCGAGGATAAGTAAAAGAGCTGTTAAAATCACATAAATACAGGTTATGCTGCTAATCCGTTATTTAAAGAAAATGCTATGTATTTTTTTTATATTTTAGCGGATTTCTGGAAATGTTTTTCACGCATGGAGTCCCCCCTATAAAAGAAAACCCGCATTAATGTCACATATACCCAGGATTACACCGGCGGGTAAATGCTAAGAAAAACAATATGGCTTAGTCCATTAAAAGGGACTACAAATCCCATCATCCCCAAACTCGCCTGGCTGAGCATGATGGGATTTGTGTGTGTTTTTTTAATTAGACGGATCCTTTGCACCCCTTTAATACCGCGGGTGAGGGCTGAAGGGTTTTAAGCGCCCCAGACAGCGATGGATTTAGTGCATTACAAGGCATTGGATCAATAAGGATCATCAATATCGCCACCGATCAATAGCCCCCCCCCCCGGGATAATCAGAGGCCGGCTACCGCGTCTACAGTCTGCGGGCGAGTGTTTCAGATTTCCAGCAGGGAAGAAAGGGTTAAACCGATGCCCGTTAATATATTTAATAATCCCGTCGCCTGTTCCTGTAACCGGAATAAGGTCGTGTGCCGTGGGACGCGCTGAACCCGCGCCGGATAACGAGGAACGATTGTTTAATTATAAAAAGAAATCCCAATCGCATCACTTGGCACGAGCCAGACGCCTTTTATTAAAAAAAATTTTTTTATTTAAACTTCTTATTTAAACTGAAGGGATTCCTCCTCAAAATTTACAGCATAACATAAATATATAATTTTTCTTAAAAGCAACTTTCTCAAGGACCTTACTTTTTTATATTATAAATAAAGTGAAGTTTTGGTAAAGTTTTGGGCATCCTTTTAACTTCACAATCGTCAAAACCCTTCAAGCTTCAGATTGTTGGCCTTTCTGCCCCGTCAGATCTCCCGGCTGCCTCCAGATTCACGCTTGGGATTTTAACCCCCAGGCGATAGGGCGATAGGGCGACCGTCTCCTCAGCTCTCTTATATTATTTGCCCCTTAAAGACCCCGTAATGTAAATCTGATCTCTCCCAGGACAGCGGATGGCTCCGAGGAGTCTAATCACAGATTGTTAGCAGTGGTAACGCAACCGGAGGCTGCCATGGAATCTCCTTTTTTTTATATAGAACCCCAGAACCTGTCGGCAGATCGGCCCCATCCGGCCCCCGTCTAGTCGGCCGTTTCTCCTGCTGTAAAGACTCAAACCTTAATCAGTCGTTGGTCTCGTCTTAGATCCAGGAGCTGTTTGTCTATCCCGCGCATGTTTAATACCCTTCTAGACATATTTTGTTACATTTCCCCTCTTGTTACTTTTGTTTCCATCCAGAAGTCGTATTTTATCCGCTTTTCAAGAAAACTTTACTTTTATTGTACAAAATATTTAATATTTTGTTTTTGTTCTTTAAACCTGACCGTTTCCCCGGATTGTGGGAATTTTGGGTTTGTTTCCTTCTCTCTTTATTCTGAGAGCTCTATGTACCGTACATGATTTAAAAAATAAATAATAATAATAAAAATATCTTGTCCTTAATGGAGATTTTTTAGAAACGTCTGAATCTCCAAAAATAAACGTCTGTCGAGATTGTTTGCATCTGACTCTCTACAAAACCGCAGGGGCCAAAAGATGAGCTCCCCCTGCCTGTCTCTATTCAGCGCCTCCTCGAAATATATTGTTACAGTCGCCATGGCAACTGGAAAAATGCTCTCGGCTAAGGGAACGTGAGGGGGTAGCGGGAGAAGCTCCTGTCTCCTCCGCTGTATAAATTATGGAAACACAAACAGGAGGGGGGGGGGTGCTTTACCAGAATGCCTTCTAACAGGGGGTACATGTTGGCATAGCTCCCATGTGTCCCCATTGTTTAGGGACTTGGGGTACATGTTGGCATAGCTCCCTGTGTTTAGGGACTTGGGGTACATGTTGGCATAGCTCCCATGTGTCCCCACATGTTTAGCATATGCTTGCCTCCCATGTGTTTAGGGACTTGGGGTACATGTTGGCATAGCTCCCATGTGTCCCCCCATGTGTTTAGGGACTTGGGGTACATGTTGGCATAGCTCCCATCTGTCCCCATGTGTTTAGGGACTTGGGGTACATGTTTGGATAGCTCCCATCTGTCTCCATGCGTTAGGGACTTCTGGATGTCTACTGCTTAGTTGGCGAGAGTTCCCCGAGACGGCTAGAAGGAAGCAGGATAGTTTTTCAGCCAAAGTCGTTTAGCTTTAGGTAAAGATTTACCGACAATGGAGATAAGACTCGTCAACTCGGTCACTTGGATAAAATCTTCAGCAGAAGAAACGGTCGTAAACGTATCTGTTTCTGTAACTGATGACCCGATGGAGGAAATGTTATGCTTGGCTGTGCAAAGATGTGTTTAAAAATTAGAAGCTCATCGATACTCGAAGTCACAGAGCTCCGTGGCCTCCATTGACCGTCGGCCACATGGTCTTTCCAGGAATGACCCCTCCGACGCTGCAGAACATCCTTTCCCTCCCAAATAATAAAAGCTACTTAGACGTACGTCCCGATCGATGAGGGTCTGAGCAGTTTGGGGAATTTGGATTAGAAGCAGGATCTGATGTCATGAATATTTCTGGGACTAGATGACCGTTCAACGTCCAAGACCATGCACACAAGTCTTCGGGTTTAGGAATCTCCGTTTAGCCCGTAATGAATTAAGCGTAAATCGGCTCAGACAAGGTGTTCCGCGGCGCCTGCGTCATGGGGTTGGGTATCGAACGGCCAAGAACTTGCATCAAAGGGCGCTTACAGCAGAACAAAGCACTCAAGGTATCCTCACGAGATCCCAGTAATCGTCTCGTTATACTGGATTTCAGAGCGTTTTGAAAATCATTAATTGGTATGGTGTCAACGGCCCGGAGATCTTCGTTTCTAGACCCATCCGAGAAATTAAGCCGTAAAAGTTACCGCTTTCACCCCGTCTTTGCCGTCTTCTGGAGCAAAGTGTCTTCTACTCAATGAGTTTTCTTGGCCGGGTCTTCAGGGAGACCTCCCTGTTCTGTTCCCGACGAGACCCTTTTATTATTGCGCTGTATTTGTGGAGCTCCGGCAGGTTCCGTAGAGCTATAAGGGAGAGAGAAAATGAACAAAAACATCAATAATATACAAAATTTACGATAACGTTAAGTGAAGACTTTCAGGGAAAGGTTGGCTGCCTCTTTCCGGAAAACTCCGTGTTCAGGGTTACAGTTAATGTAGGTGATTCGGGGGAATATTGCCTTGAAGTCAAGGATTTTGGACAAATTGGGGACTAAATATTGGACAAAAGTCTAATTTGGAGTTTTTTTGGGATCAGCTTCGGGATCAGCTGCCGTACCTAGAATCTCGGGGGGCAAATCCCGTCTGTTCCCAGCGATGGCGGTATTTCCAAGTGTTCTAGAATTCTGACACCCCGGAACTTTCTGAAAGAGCTGACCCTCAGACTCTAGGAATATTAACCCCTTCATCTCTGTCGTGGAGATTCTATGTAGGGACTCGCTGTAATGGCCCTAGTTCGGTCGTCACCCAATCCTTGACTAGTGGTTATTTACACCTGGAATGCGTATTTATGTAAATGTAGTTTCTATGTCACTTTTAAAATGTTTTGTTTGACGGAGCAGAAGGTGTGGGTCGTCCCGTAGACGCGGTGTGGTCGGTTTTATCAGAGTGTTTGTGATAAGTGTCAGGGTTTGTACCAGGACACGCGGAGCCCCGTGTGATGTATGACCTGTAGCAAAGTTCACGTCTCGGTACTAGACGGTTTGCGTGTTACTGTTTGCCAATCGGCTTAATTGTTTTGAAAACACTTGGTTTACACGTTGATTACGGCTGAGATCGGTGGCAGCCTGTGGCAGAGCCAGCATTATCTGATTTGGTTCCTGTCCTGAAGTCTTCTCCCTTTTCCTCCACCACCCTTACAGAGGCTTAGATGGAACAGAAGGTTTTACTTTACTGAGAGGGTGGTAGATAAGTGGAACAGCCTCCCAGCAGAAGTGGTAGAGGGTAATACAGTGAGGGTATTACACATGCATGGGATAGACATACGGCTCCTGACGAGACCAACGACTGATTAAGGTTTGAGTAGCGGGCATTGAGATCCATGCGTAACGGACGCGCGTTTTACTTGAAGGGATATCCCAGTTCTGCGGTACCCTGAGGTGCTGAATGGGACTTGTTAGGCGGCAGCGGTTTGGAGAAGACGAGGATCGCGTTCTGGTCAAACTGGTTTAGCGGATTTGCTTCCTGGAGAGTTTTTCGCGGCCGGTCATCCGGGTTTCGCTCATCGACTTATCTTGCCTGACGTTTCAGACGGGAGGTCCTGCCGAGTCCTGCAGAGAAGTTTTTGTTTAGTGACCTAAAAAGACTTCTATACGGTGAGAACCCGGCTGGAAGCGTGGACTGGGAACCCAGCAGGAGAGGGTCTGACGAGAAAGCTGGAGCCGCGCTCATAGAAAATACATTATAAAACCCCCTCGGTCTCCCCCCATTCCCCCTCCGTCCCCACATAAAATAATGGCCGCGTTCCGCTCCGTGCTTGTTACGTTGTATCCGGTGTTTTCGGCCGCCGTTAACGTGCAGCTCGTGACCTACTTCCCGGCGGCTGCGATGCCGCTAACGAGCCGTCGGTGCGTGGGACTCGTACACCGGCACGCGTTACCATACCAATAAAGCTTTTTATATTCAATAGAACGTGCCGCTGGGTGTATCTAAAGGTACAGAAACACGGCATTTAAGGTAAAAAACTATGAAATTGATAAAATCCTATTGACAGAATATAAGCTGGGTTATTATATAGATAATTCTATAGATCCAACACCTAGCAGTTGCATTAAAGTAGTGGTTATTGTGGGTGAAATGCAATGGGGTTCTAGAAGGATGCCTGGGTTCCAGATTCTGGAATTTGAGGCATGGACAATAAAACTAGTATATTATTTATTTTTTAAAAATTGGTTCCCCCCCCCCCTCTAGAAACCCCCAAATTGTTTGAGTATCATGAGCTGTCTTCTGTGGCAGCTAAACCCCCACGTGGTCAGCCCGTTGGTTCTTTCCACGGGGAATTTTCGGAGCGTCTCTTCCGCTTTGGTCTTTGTATCTTTAGTTTCCATCTCCATAAACGTCAGGCGGCGACCTTTTGTGTCTTTTGGTGCATAAGTAACATTTCTGCATTGATTTGGGGCCGTGTCAGCGGCATGCGGAACAATTTGAGGTATGGAGGAATGTATGGCACCTTAGCAATGAAGATGGCTCGGTCGCTGGCTGTAGGGAATGATGGCGGCTGATAAGGTTGATGGATAAGATCAGCTCCTCTCGTGCTACCTGCGCTGTTATAAATAACACATGACTCGGGGCATAGTCTCCTATATTCACAATGAGCACCATGCGGTCGTCTATCCCTACACATTAGACGGGGGCACGAGGACAAAAAATGGCTATTTTTTTTTTTCAATTTTGGTCCATTGGGATTTCGCCGACTAATTTCGTTTAATACCCTCTTGGTTCAGACAGCATTCGGAGGACTTTTTTTGTCTATAAGAAAAAAAATTGGTGTTTTTTTTTTTTTTTTCTTGATCACTCTCGCTTTCTTCAAGGAGAGAAGAATGCAGACAGAGACGGGGGGAAGCGGAGACGCAGTAGCGGTTGTCAGAGACAGAGTTTTCTCATTTGCATTTGTTCATTTTAAAAAAAAAAAAAATTTGAGGCTTCCTCCCCCTTCAGACATTTGTACAAATTATTGAAATTAACAAAATTCGTTAAAATTTGTACGACTCCAAATGTGCAAAAAGCAGAACCAAAAAATGCATCGGGTACCTGATTCTGCTTCACTGCCATCTAGTGGTGAAAGCGTGCAACTGCCATTTCCAAAGCCATCCATCACACTTCACTCAAGGCAAAGTGCCACTTAGATTTCGCAGAGCTTTTTGTTTGTGACTCATTAAACCTGAGGGTTGAGTAAACACTCAGTGTTACCGGTAGCGGAATGAAAAGGCGAAAGACACACTCGCTGCCCGACGCGTTTTCTGGTAAATGACTCTAGGAACCGTTTTTCCGCGAGGAATGTATCCGTCGTGTGCGTCCCTTGTGCGTCCGCTCCAAGGTTACCGCTGGTTTTATTCACTCTGTCGGAATCCGGCGGCCGCGCCGTCTTTTCCGTGTTTCGATGATTAGATTTTCATTGTAATCCCGAGTTAAGACAATCACGGGGGATTTCAGAGTCTGGCTACTGTCCAGACGGTCACTAAAGAGAGAGATTATTCTCAGAACGGAAAGAAAGAAGGAACAAATCTGGAATTATTCTCTCTTTTTAAAGTAAATTATGGGGTTTTTGTCTATAATTTTATACATTGATCATGTGATTCGGGACTATTTTACTCTTGAAGGTGTCAGTCTTGAGCCTGAGTTACCCCCGTCTGTCTTGTCTTCACCTCTTTTCTTCTCTCCACCTCCTCCGCCAGGTCATAGCTTCCACAACAAATGGGGAGGAATAACTGTGAATCAGGTCATGATGACTCCAGTAAAGTGACTTTTCCATTTCATTAACGAACTCTGCATTTACTAATGAAAGTTAAATGAATGGGGAGCAGAAAGAGAATGAAGGAATGTTGATGACTTCCATCCATCTACCCTATCCGCCATCTCACTTGTTTCATAGAAATATAGAACCTGCCCGAAAATTAACCCCATCTGGACCGTTTTTTCTTAATCAGTCGTTGGTCTCGTCTTAGATTCAGGAGCCGTATGCCTATCCCAAGTGTGTTTAAATCTCCTCACTGTATTACCCTCTACCGCTTCTGCCAGGAGGGTGTTCCACTTATCTACTACCCTCTTCAGAAGCTAACCGAAACGCAAATGTTTGCATTTTTCCCCCTGAAACATGTTTGTTTCTTATCCTTAACAAGAAAATATATAAAGAAACCCTATTTCCCTGCTGGCTCCGGGTTCGTGAAACGATGTGGTAGGTTTTCGGAAATATTTAGAAATACGCCAGAGATCTGCGAGGCTAAATATCCCAGACTTTAAATCTTTTTTCCTCCCCCATTTTTAATGGCAGGCGAGAGGTAAATGGCTCCAGTGTGTGAGGCTCTGCTTACTAACAACGGCTATAAAACCTTCTCTCCCTGGGATACCCGCAGCGCAGCGAGAGCCGACCTTTAACGCTTTATAGACTGCAGTTCCACCGACTCTGCTGAATTTATCACTTTTACAGCCAAACGCCCCAAACCCTTCCCGGAAAAACTACTTTAATCACGTAAAGGTTGTTCTCGTTCATTAATTTTCCGGGAATACTCAAATGTCATGTGACACGTACGCAGGCTCTGATAAGTTGATGCCGTAGAAGCCAGAAAATGAGTTTTTAGGTAATTAAAGCCTGAAAAAAACATAAAAATGAAAAGGATTTGCCTCTAAAAATTATATTTCCGATGCTTCCTTAAACCCCTTCCTTTTTAACTCTTTAAGGGTATTTCTCGATGTCCTGCATTGATTTCATTGTTTTTTTTGTTTCTCCTGGACTCGTAACTCTTTTCACATTTAACCAGTTTCCTCGCGGAGTTAAAACATTGGTAACATTGTTACTATGAGGTCATGGCCGTCGTAGTTTCTGTCTTTGACCGGTGAAAGTATCTTATCCTTAAGTTATCTTGAAGAAAGAGGGTTCTGTTTACACCGAGATCTGTGGGGCGGAACCTGTCTGACGACTAAAACTTGTTTAAGAGTCCTGGGGATTGGTGCTTATCAGTGAGTCTACCGGTGTTTGTACAGGAAACATGTTTACGTGTGTATATATATGTAATACACATGAAAAAAAACAAACACCTGCCAAGTGTCCCTGTTTAATTTGATCAGTCAAACCCCTAAAACCCTGTTCCCCTCTTTCTTCCCTGGATGCCTTTCTTTCTTCATCTCTGTCCCTCTGTCCTCCCCGTGCCTCCCTTTTCTGCTTGGATACCCCTCTTCTTCTCATGTGTACCTCTTTCCTCCCCACGATGCCCCTCTCTCTCCTCCCCTGATGCCCCTCTTTTCTAGGAGGTCAGAATGTTTGCTGGGTATGAGGGGAATCGCAGGGTTCTACGGCCTAAAAAGCCCCGATAATGTGTTATAAGAAACGGCTTCTATAAATTAAAGGGGTAAATAAACCCCATCTCTTTCTTGTAGCAATGCCGCCACTTGTAATATATTAATAGTGCCAGAAGCCACAAATCACACAAAAAAGTAAGATCCTTTGTCTTTGTTGTCAAAAAAATCAGGCATTTGAATATGTAGAAAAAAATATTGACTTGTTTATTTTTAAAGTATCAATAAATATTGGATTGGCCCAATTATTCATCTCATTTTTTTCTCGGGGGCCGTCACTCGCGTTTTTAGTGATAAATCACTTGTTTTTTAATTGAAGATTAAGATCACCTGCCAGCCGTTCCAGTCTTTGAAACCCTTCCGTCACCTTCTCGATTTCGACTTCCGTGGACACCGTCGCCACCTTTCTGGAGGTAGCCGGGTCGGTGGTTATGACGATGGTGTACAGGTCCCCCAGCTTGTAGGTCACCTGCCTCGTGTCGAGGAAACCTTCGTAATGTCGGATTCCGGCAGTTTCTAAAAAGTCCCTCACCGTCGTTAGGTTACCCTCTCCGTCGTGGCCTAAAACCCTCGACAGATACTCGACGATCTCCTTTTCGTCCAGCAGCTCGTAGCAGGTCAGGGAGCTTCTCGTCTTGAGGTCTCCAGCTGCCGAGACGTTGCTGCCGTCTGTCTTGGGAGTTCCTCGGCTGCGTTGCGTCTTGAGGTCGCGTCTCGGTTGTTTTCTTTCGATCAAATCTACTTTTTTGCCTGATTTTCCGTTAATTTCCGAATTCCCGTTGAGAGGGCGGTTCCGGTTGGTTGGGTCAGTAAAAGGAGTCTTCTGCTGCCCGCTCTGGTCCACAATCAGCCTCCAATCTCCCCCGACCTTACTCAGCCACGCACCGTGGATGGCGAGGTCATACGTGTCCGTGTCGTGATACTCGACTTGCTCTTGCACTTTAGCCACGCAGGTAGCTCCCTGCTGGACCATTCCATCTTCAGCCGTGTCTCTCGCCCAGTATACCTGCTGAATCTTCACCAGGTGGGCGCCGGAATCCCTCGGGGGATTTGCCATATTCTTCCTGTAGAGGGTTAAAGAGAATAAGGGCTAAATAAATCTCATGAATCCCAAATAACTTTATTCTGTAATGTCTATGTGGCTTTTAAATTCAGGTTTTTTTCCACCCATGACATCGTTGAAACACCCAGCAGTTCAACGGTTAACTTCTGACTGCTATGAGCGCCCCCTGGTGTATGTTTGTGGAACTGAAAAAATCCCATTTATAACTGCTTCTTGTTATAAATGCTCAGCGCACTGCCACCCCCTGCAGGTGGAGGGTAGAACTACAGCCGGACGACATGTACGTTAATTATTGTGATTGTAAATTTGTTTTTTGACAAACTTGAAAGATTGTAATGATGTGAGAGGTCTGAGACTCTTCAAGTTGGCTTCCCAATAAGAAAGATGATATAATAATAATTAATACTTATTTGCGTAGGAACCAGAGAAGAGAAGTGTGTAGCTGCGTCCGTGGATCACCAGAGCATAATACGAGTCGTAGGTCCATAGAATTTGGCGATTATTAAACCATCCGGATTGGAGGTTTTTTGATAAAATGTTACAGGAGAAGCTCAAAGAGATTAAATCTTCACAATTACAGTTTTGTAGATGAGTTGAAATGTTTCATCAACTCACCTGAAACTTTATGTGACTACCCCCCAAAAATCTGCCCCGTTATCAACTTATAGTCTGTCGGTAGGAAGACAAACCCAGCTCCATGTATCTATCACCCCCTCCGAGACGTAAAATCTATAGATTATTGAACAAACCTCTTTGTTTTACCTTTTTGTAGGAGTTTCTGGGTTCCTTGATTAGAACCTTCTGCAGAGATCTGGCCGTACCTTCTGCAACAGGGTCTTCATAGTCCGAGATCCGTCTTTGTTTTTAGTGCCGACGATTAGAAAGCCGTCTGAGTTGGGAATGCTGGCTCTTGGGTGTCAGGGAAGTTTGCTTAACAACAGAAAGCGCTTCTCACCTGCAGACCTTGTGTTGTCGGTCTTGAGGTTGTCATGGAGCTTCCAGATACTTCTAAGGCTTCGGGTTCTCGAGTCACTTGAAAGAATAATATCCTCACCTAACCTGCTGAGATCTACTGCAGAATTACACAGCCCTCCACTCTCCTCCCAAATGGATTGTAGCAATTTGCCAGAAATAAATGTATAGCTACATACATAGAGAAGGGATGGGAGAGAAGAGAGAGAGAGAGAAGAATAGATGAAGAAGAGAGAAGAGACCGAGAAGGGATTAGGAGAGAAGAGAGAGAGAGAAGCGGGATGGGAGAGAGAGAGAGAGAGAAGGGATGGGAGAGAAGGGATGGGAGAGAAAAGGGAGAGAGAGAGAGAAGGGATAGGAGAGAAGAGAGAGAGAGAGAGAGAGAGAGGGGATAGGAGAGAAGAGAGCGAGAGAGAGAGAGGGAGAGAAGAGAGAATGGGAGAGAGACATTAAATACAGTACAGGAGGGACTGAGATGGAATGGAAGGAAGTTTTACTTTTCTGAGAGGGTGGTAGATAAGGGGAACAGCCACCCAGCAGAAGTGGTAGAGGGTAATACAGTGAGGGTATTAAACATGCATGGGATAGAAATACGGCTCCTGAATCTAAGACGAGACCAACGACTGATTAAGGTTTGAGTCTTTATAGTAGGATATATATATATTTGTAGGTAATTACTTGCCGCGCTGTGCTGGGGGTAATTTGTTTGTTATGGACGGTCAGTAAATTTAAGAGACTGAAACACAAACTGATCCTGTTTTTCAGATCACCCTGACGGCCGCTCGAGACCCTTACAGATGCCTCATCGCTTTCCAGTATAAAGATTTACGATTACTTGCCAAATCACGTCATGGGTGAGTGCTGGACTAGCCCTTTCTGCACCACATATCCATCTCACAATAAACGGACGCCCCCCCCCCACAAACTCTGCTTGTTATTACCCTGTATGACCACTAGATGGTGCTATTGTGAAACGGTACGATAAACAGACGTTTGGATAGCGCCGTTCCGACCGGTTTCTGTGCTTCGTTCCCCCGGTAGAGTAACACAGAGTATCGTAAACTGAATTACATTTCATGGAAAAGCCCAACATGAGCGACGTTATAACTTTGGGGCAGAAATGGGCTTTAAAAGGGGCTTTATGATTATATTGGGATTATAGTGGGATGCAGTAAGATAAAGCCTTGTTGGTTTTATTAAACTTACTGAAATAACGGCAGGAAAAATGAAATTAGACATTAATAAAAATCACAGCAAATATGGGAGAAATGGCGAGGCGCTCTTGGAAGTGGGGTAGATGGAATTAAGGGGATTTGCCTTTAAATGTATGCTTGATGTTGTTAGGAGGGGTATTTGATGCCGTGGGGGGCACAGAGACAGCTGTCTCATGGCCGGTTTTAGAGGTGGGAGGGGGAACTTTCTAAAAACAGTAGCTGATAAAGTTGCACCTGTTCTCGGAGGGCATCCATGCGCGATGCCAAACGCTGCTCTAGCCTTAAAGGGACACCACCAGGATTTCCATTGCCCTGTTTTAAGTTTAATTGCACCCAGAATTGTCACAGTTCACAAAATTGCCATTTTAGACCTTTTTTTAGTTTCCCCGTCGAGGTGTTTTCCAAATTACTGGAAACAAACCCGAAATGTGTTCATCAGGGGGGGTCACTTTATAGTTCTAGAGATGGGCGAGACGGACGAACCACCAACGACTGACTACAGCAGGAGAAATGGGCGACTAGATGGGGGCCGACGGGGGCCGATCTGCCAGCGAATATTTTTCCCTCCTTTGAAAAAGGATCCTTTAAATCTTCTCTCCATTGGCTCGGTTCCACGGTGCGCTGAGCTGTTTACTTCGTCTCTGGTGCTCCGCGGAGGGTGATGGACCCTCCGTATGGGATTCATTCATTGATGTCGCAAGACTGGGGGGGCCACGGTCGGGGGGGGGCACGTGACTCGCCCGGCTCAGCAGGTCTGCGGGTCTCCTGGTCACATGACCTTCTATTCTATTGTTTTGGAGAATTTCTGGAGTAACTTCTGACGCCAATAAGTTTCTTTTTATCAGTTTTGTTGCGTTTTTGCGCCTAGGGCGACCTCCGGATGAACAAAACAAACTTTTAAAAATGTAGGAGCGCCGTGATAGGTGGGCGTGTGGTGACATCATGCCACCCCCATTTAAATCCCCCCAGTACCGCCCCTTTTTGTGCATGCCAGCGCATCCTCCAGAAACTGGTCACATTCAGGACTGCCTTAATAAAACCATGACTTTTGGCAGCTATGTTACCCATTCTGGTCTCGTCCTCCACGTTTTGCGTTTTTAGATATAAATCTTGATTTCCAAAGGGGGGGTAATCAGCCGCTCCCGGTCTGCATGCCCGCCGTTTGCCGGTTATACCATGAAATTCACACAGAGGAGATTTAAGTTGTAATAGAAAACCACAATTTGAGGCCGTTCACCCAAATAGGGACCTATAATTAATATTAGCCTCTACCACCTCTGCTGGGAAGCTGTTCGACTTATCTAGCACCCTATCAGTTCCTTACATTATTAAATACATTACCAGCTGTATATCCGAGCACCGTATTTTTTTATTTTTTTAGGTTAAATTCTGTATGTTTGTCGCAGGTCACGGGGTCGCAGGCGGTCATACATGCTGGGGGAATGGTTAATGTCTGGAAGGCTCCATGCGCTGCGCAGACCCCGGCTGGGAATCCGCTATGTTTGATGTATTCATGTGTTTCTCATTGTTACATCGGGGTCTCTAATTAAGTCCCATTAACCCTCTGTATGCCTGACGGGTGCCCCGTACTTTTTCTTTCCCAGTGGAGTATCTGATACTCAACTGACAACACTTGGAACAGTTTTGGTTGAAAGAAGGAACGGCCAAGCATAGAAACCGTTTGCATGTAAGCAGAAGCGGTAGAGGGTAATACAGTGAGGGGATTAAACATGCGCGGGATAGACATACGGCTCCTGAATCTAAGACGAGACCAACGACTGATTAAGGTTTGAGTCTTTACAGCAGGAGAAACGGGCGACTAGCTAAAAACTCCTGTGTTTGTGCCACTAACAGTCTCTTTTTATTTCATCCTGCAGGTAATCTCCGTCTGTCATGGTCCGTCAGCGCCTGAGGTCTCTGTAGTCTCCCGTCGTCCCCCGGGGGGAGTATGTATAAGAGGAATGAGCTGATGGCCGGGGTGACGGTCACCTCTGCAGAGGTACGCCGAGACGCTCTGAGCCGCAGAGGGCAAACGTCGGTAACGAGCTTATTTTGGCCTCCGCGGAGTCCGCCGATGCCAAGGGGAACGCAGAACTAAAAATGATTTATAGCCGCCATTCTCCGGGAGCTCTGAGTAATATTTCCTGAATATTTCCTAATCCGCTCAGTATTTATGTATATTTGTATATTTACTTTTATTGATTTGGCGATAATACGCCCCAAACCATTAACCCTCTCACCAACATAGCCCCCGCACCCCCTAAGACCTCAAATGTTATTTCTACGACTCCAATGAGGCAAAGGAGCCCGAAGAAGACACTGATACCGCGGCTGGTGAAGGTTACCCAGCATGCATCTGAAATGATTATTTTGTATCTTTTGGTCTAATTTTAAGTTATTTGAATGATTATTAATATTTAAATAACTCTCAGGGGAACTAGGAAAGTATTCATCTAAAATGCATGGACTAGCGGCGGACCAACGCCAAACGCATGCGCTGAACCGGACCCCCAGGTTTGACTCCACGAGACTTGGGTGGGCTAACAGGAGATGGCAAAACAGTTGAGGACAAGAGGGTTTGTCTCTCTCTTGTTGTCCATGAGCCGGGAACCTTGCCAGGCATTAGTTTTAGGCTTCTTCAACTAGCCCAATGGAGCATCGCATGGAATAGAAGCTTCTGAGGCTCCAGCACCTTGGCCCCCAGCTTCTGAGAAAGTTCTGTCCGTGATGTCCTTCGCCCTGTGAAACACGGATTGTTCCAGAAAAACTTCATTCACCGGGAGACGGATAAGCTTGCGTGTGCCGGAGGGATCTGGAGCTAATCAAACATAGCGGAATTCTCTTCTTTTTATTCAATTTCCAGAATATATCAATGTTTATCTCCTGAAGACCTCCAGAAAAATGTCTCCTCCTACGTGCCACGTTGGTCTCTCATGTTAGTGACCATGTCCCCGGAGTGAAGGTGCTGTCCCACCGTTCTGGATCGGAGTCCACCTTAAACCGAAACAAAATGCGTGTTCCCTCCCTCGCTTTCCCCTCTGACTCCTAAATTCAACAACCACCCACGACTCGTATATCTCAAACCCCCAAGGATGTACTGAGCACCCCTTTGGCACATAAAGGGTTCCGCACAGGGGTGGGCTTGCCCAAGGATGGGGTATGGAGGCAATTGCTCCCATGTATAAGGGGTGAGGGGAGGAAGGAGAGAGTGAGGGTAAGGGAGGGAACAAGTGAGTGCATGTATGTATGTAAGAGTGTATGTGTGTTAGTGTCAGTATGTGTTAGCATGAGTGTGTGTGTAAATATGTATGCTAGTGCCTATGTGAGTTTCTGAGGGGCATTTTTTTTATTTGATGCCGGCCGCGTGCCCATGCAGAACCATATATCTCAAAGCATGCATCTAACCAATGAGAACGCTCGTCTTTGGGGTCTATGTAAATAGAGGGATGCTTTGCTGCTTGTAAAACCCCTGCTTTATCCTTCTTTATTCGACAATAAAGTCCAGAGAGAGAACGTTTCTCCCGTTAATGGCCGACTCGGACCTTCTCGCTATTTCAGCTACTGGATCAAAAGGCCCCTAATTTGGCAAAACTTTGTGAAGTTATCCAGAACAGAAGTTTCTCGGCTAGAAGGAATACCGTCTAATCTTATGCCCGAGATTCCTTCGTTCTTATAAACAATATGTTACTTTTATTTAAATAACGCTTTGTTCGGCACAGCTGTGCTCGGAATGAATGTTCGTTGGGATCCACGAGAGAAACAAAGTGTTCCTCGGAGATCTGGGCCAACTGTTGGCATTAATGGGCAATAATACCTCCTTAGATGTTGGCAAGAAGCAGACAAGCAAGTCCGGCAGGGAAATTAAAAGCGTAATCATTAGTCGTAAACAAAAAAACAAGGATTTTCCATCAGATCGGCCCCATTCGGCCCCCCCGGCTAGTCTGCCTGTTTTTCTTGCTGTAAAGACTCAAACCTTAATCCGTCGTTGGTCTCGTCTATATAATAATAATAATTTTTTCCGTAATTATTTTCAGAAATCCGTTAATAGAGAATTATTACAGAAAAATAAAAATGAACAAATATTAATAATCAAATAAAAAAATAATATACATCAATATTACTTAATAATTTTAAGTTTATATATTTATTAATGATTATGTCATCTTGTAATATTCGTATGTATACTTTAATAATTTTATTACCTTATTGAGCTTATTGTGTAATATTTGTCTTCATTATTTTTCTGTAACTAATTCCCTATTAATCAGATTTCTGGAAACATTCCAAAAAAAAAAAATGGAATATATATAGTATATTATATTATATATATATTATTATATTATATTTCCCTGCTCTTTTATGGGCGCCCGCGTTCTTTTAGAATTCAGGAGGCGAGAATGACTCTTGAAATGCAGGTAAGGTGTACTTGAGCCGCTGACTACTTATTTTTAAAACCTCAGATAAACCTCAGGCTATTGGGGGGGAAAAAACCGAGCTCGATGAATGTCCTATTGACGTATTTTTAAACTGGAGAAAATGACTGTACGGGAATGTGCAATTTGCCGGTCGCCGCATGACGTCTCGATACAATGTGTCGCTTCACGGTGCCGCCCTCGTGTGTAAACGCACACAAAGATTCACTCTTCCTCCCCGAAGACAGCTTTTTTATCCTAAACATTAAATTTAATGTCTTTTTTTTTTTTTTTTCCTATCTTGGGATTGGCTGACAGAGGCTTCATTCTACCAGCCGTCCGTCTCGATGTTAGCGCGGCTATTTAAACTCTTCCCTTAATGTAAATTCCAGGAAGGCTGCTGATGCAGACGCCGCCATATTGGAAATATTGACGTGGGAATCCATTTTTTTTTTTAATGTGTATTTCATAAGATTTGGCAAGTCGCCTCGTGTTAAACATGGCGAGCGTAAGAAGAACCGCTTATACAGACGGAATGTTGACTCACGCAAAGTTCTTTCGCAATGTCGGCCCAAGGGAGCCCGGGTTAAACCAATTTAATACACGGCGCATAATTTAAGCCGATTTCTAAAGCTCTATTCAGTTTGTCACGAAGTATCCAGCGCTATCGGAGTGCCAACATGTCTCGTAATTTATGGGCGAACATTAACATTTCGATGTCTTCAGAATTCCAGTATTGAGGGGATTCTTTTTATTGAGGGACTCTTTTATGTTAAACAGTTTTCGCAATCCGTCCCCTAGGAGACTTTTTTTTATTTTTACTGAAAATTGGAAACCCCCCCCCCGACCGCACATCAACTTGAGAACGTTCTCAAGAATTAATAAAGTCTGCGTCTTTTTTTCAGTTAAACAAAGGATCACCCAAGAATATCCTGTAGCCTTCATAATCCCCCCAAAACACAGGTTCTAGGTGTGTGAGCCAGGATTTCCATGCAGCTCCCGTCCTTGTCCAATGAGTTGTATCCATTGAAAGTGCTTAACATGATCCTTGTTCATGTGTAGATCCCTCATTCTGGGTGCAGGACCCCTTTGGGAGAACGTTGGGTTGTTGAGGGCGGTGGCGATGCCTTCTAATGTTGAGTGCTGACACGTCGGTGATGAACCCGCCGTCTGATGTTTCCTTCTTGACTTTCAGGAAAGCAGTAGCTCAGACTCTGTGGACGGGCAGAGCTCTGAATACGCCAATAAGAGCTACGATGCCGTGGTGTTCGATGTGTTGAAAGTGACTCCTGAGGAGTTTGCTGTAAGTTTTTTTTTAATTTATTTATTTATTTACTTTTGTATCGATCGAACTTCTTCTGTTCTACCGAAGCCCAGAGGTTCTGGTTCACTCCTTCCAGGATTCCATTAGCGTAATGGCCAGATACAACTTTTCCCAATCCAGTCCCATCATGCCCTGCTCCGGTATTCTGGGGGGGTGGCAGTGGGACGTCCCAATGTCCTCTACTTATACCACGCTAAACAAGAGGCTTGTAGAACTTGGGACTTTCATTGTTCTGTTTATAGTCTTTTGAGTGTGCAATGTTTTTTTAAAGTTTGTTATTTTTGTAGATTTCACAGATGGAGTCTTTTTTTTTTGCCTTTCAGAGCCAGATCACGTTAATGGATGCGCCGGTATTCAAAGCTATCCTTCCGGAGGTAAGCGTGTATCCTCGCACCCCAAGCTTTTCCCTCTTTGCTTCTAATCGTTTAAAAAAAAATATTTAAAGAGAGCATTCAGTCGATGCGCTATATATTGGTGAACGTTTTGTAACAGTATTAAAGTTACACAAATATTTTCTTTACCAACGGGGGAATGATTTTTCCGACGGACGCTGCACTTCCTGTGAGGTCTTGCAACAACTTCCTGTAGCTATCAAAACAGAGTCTCTGGAAACATGCCAGACTTTCACTGCATGCTACGTTTAAAATGTTAAACCCAATTTAACTGAAATTAACTTAAATAAACAAATTCCACCCCCAGACTAGAGAAGAAGCTCTGCCATTTAGGTCAGCCTCCGGGGGTCACCGATCTGCTCGTTATTAAACTCAGGATCGTTATATCTGCCCCATTTAGAATTTAATTAGCTGGAACAAACTCTTAAGACGAGTTTTATATTAAAAGTGAAATCAAAAAGGATTCCAGGGATTAGCGTGCCGGATATTTCCGCGAATTTCAGTGGCGCTTAGGAACGAATAACAGAAAACAGAAAAATAACAAAAAAAAATTACTTTCTAGGAATTTTTCTGCTCGTTTTTATCACGTTGAATGAACACAGAACAGGTAATTTACGGGAAATGGCTGATTTAAGATGAACCACGCATATAGCGGTGGAACCGGTGGCGGATTCCGGTCTGGGCCACTTAGCGTTGGTTACCGCCACGTCCTGCGGCTCTGCCCCGGGAAGCGTCTTGCGACGTCGCCGGTTCTGACCCCACCGCCTCATGCGCCTTTTTTTTCCTGCTTAATGTCTGTGCGCTGCCATAAAAACTGGAAAACCTACAATAAAAAGGAAAATTCTATATTGTGGGAATAGAGCGGTTTCAGTGCCGGCTCTGAGGAGCTGAATAGGATCACCTATCGGTTTACGCAGTTACTTAATCTAATTTAAGGATATTTTCCTTGGTTTCTGGGAAGCTCAGACCTGTCTTCTTCTACATGGACCCCCCCCCCCGATTACGTACGGCGGTAACGCGGTTTAACGACCAAGGAACTGGCCAACGGGTACTGTTTGACCAGGCGTCTCTTTCCTAAACACGAGGAAGGTGATATCGGGAGGTACGAGGAGGAAACGGTGCAGACTGCGAGTCCGATTTTGGCAGAGATGAAGGAAAAAAAGACATCAGCAAAACCTCTCGCTGCGGCCGGCGTGTTTCCCGGGGATTACAGCGACTCATTTTATCATCAGATGTCTCGGAGATCCTGCGCACGGCTCCCAGGATGCTTAAAATCCTATCGCGTTACTGATCGGACGCGAGTTTCCAATGCTTTTCAGCCTCTGTGATACTGATTTGATGCGGCGGCGGCGGCGGCGGCGTTCCGTCTCATCGCTATAATACAAAAGCAGGGCTCTGAGCTAATTGATAATGATTGAGGAATATTATATATATTGCATGTACGGATCTGATTTTTTGAGGCTGGAAAAGATTTCGTTCTCTGAAAAGAATGTTGGAAATTTGTTTTTTTTTTTAGAATTTTATTGGGTTTTTCCAGATTCTGAACCTTTAAAATCTCTGAGCGTCACGTTTCACCCCTCTGACGCTCACGGGGGTTTAGTATTAAATATTCTACAGCTTTCGGCCTGCAAACCCTTGGCCTCCTTCCTCCCCGGCCCCCGTTGAATACAGTAGGTAGCCTTGCGGGGTTCTGATGGACTTCTTAGTGGCGTTTTGAGGCCGAGGCTCAACGGGGCGAGGGCTCCGCAAGCCAGACACATTGCATCTTCTGAGACTTCTTAGTTCTCATTACCGTGTCACAAATAAAGGCTTTAGCACCTAGAACTACAGGTTGATCCTATTTTATGGTTCTACTTCTTCAGATCTTTTAGACAGAGGTGAGTCGGGAGCAATCAAACATTGCAACATTCTCATAAAGAAAATTGATGTGGCCACATTGGTCCAAGAGAAGATGGAGTCCTCAGTCAAAGGCAATTCCTATTAGTGGGCCAACATAGCAAAAAAGTGTGAGAAAATTCCACTTTACAGAAGGCTTAGTAGATACGTGGAATAGACCTCCAGTGGAAACAGTGCAGGCAAACACTGTAAAGGAATTCAAGAAAGCTCTGGATGTGCATAAAGCTTTCCTAGTTTATTAATATGTAAAAAGTGATTCAAGAAGGCAGATGAGACGGGCCAAACGGTTCTTTTTGGCCATCACCATGTATTTATCTGTTAATGGCCTCGTAATTCTCTCCTCTTGTTTTAAATGCCGTAAGGTACTGCGCGGCTCCCGATTCAGCCCGTTCTCAGACAGAAGACACCTGGGCTGAGTTGAGCAATGCTCTCAATTTTGAAGATGATGATGAAATTCGGAAATATGTTCCACCGTGCGTCGTTTCCTTGTCTGCACTTGTTTTTCCTCTTTCTCGGCTCCCATCGCAGCTTCCATCAATAATCTCATTTTCTGTCAAACTCTGCTCGTCTCTCGTGTATCAGCTGCCATATTGGATTAGGAGTTGAAAGAAAGTCTAAGAGTAGGATGACTCTTTAACTCATCCATGAAGGACATGGATGGGGTTCTTAACCCATTTTATGGGGAGACACTTGAACCTCATAACCCAAGGTGTATCAAAATGAGGTTGGTGTGGAGGTCTCCTAAACCTTTCTGCAGGTCTCGTCTTCTCAGTTGGCCACTGGGTTGACCACCAAGGTCCATCTCAGATTCCCTTTGGCTTAGTATGTCTGGACCTCTTTGGTGGAAAGGATCGTCGTCCCCCACTAGTCCCCCAGCCATTGTGAAACTCGCGTGGACCATGAGATTTCCATCATTAATTCACCACTCTTCGGGAATCGTCTTCTTTTTATGTTCGGTTCCGGTTGAGAGCTTCACGCCAGGACCTCAAGACCCAATATGGCAACTTCGGTAGAGTTTGCCGGAACCGTATAAACCATAATAATATCTCTTTAGAAACTGCGTTACCGGCCCATGTTAAAGAACAAGAGAATCGAGGTACATTTTAGTCTTCATTCTTTTCCCATGACAAAAAAAAGAAGAAAATCCTGCTTAATCCTCTAAGCCTGGGAGAGGCTAAAACGGTTTAGGCAGAGTTTTTAATTCACGTGCAAATCATCACCTTAGACAATAAGAAAAGGGATTCTGACAGTTTTTACATCATCTTGGAAGATTTTTTCCCCCATACATCATTTTTGAAGATTTTTTTCCCCCTTTACGTCCCTTAACATGTATGTTTGTTATCTTTGAGCGGAGGCTGAAAGGGGGCTTACAGATGAAGGAGATGGGGACCAAATCAGGATTTTTACTCTGTTTTATCATCGCTTTGTCACAAAACTTTGCACAGATCACCCTGTCAGGGATTTGTTTCTGTGTGAAAACAGCTGGAAGCGACGGTTTTATGAGTGGTGCTTTTATTGAAGCAGCCGACCGGGTTTAATAAAGTCTAGCCGCAGCGCGCACACGCGGACATGTGTAAAGTCTCGCTAGACGGTGTCTTCCCTGCCGTCTGCTTCAGATACAAAGATGTCATTTATTAAAAAGGGAAAAAAGTCATCCTTATTTAACGATTTCTACCTCTAAAGGAGGCAGAGAAGAATTCCAGCGCCCGCCAAAGCGTATTGTCAAGGGGCCCAGGAGCCGTTTGCGTAGATGATCTGAAAATGACTTATTTATGTGTCTGCAAAAAATTGGGTGAATATAACATTAAACTCGCTTAACAGCCCCTCGTCTAGGACTGATATTATTCTACATAGTCAAATAATATGTTATGCATTTTCCTTAAGTGGACACAGTTTCCATTATCAGAGTATATTTTTACTTTTGTAGGTCTGGCCAGCGACCCCCACCTTATCATTAACCCTTAAAAACCTTGACGGCACCGAGTACTCGAGTAATTCAATACCCCAAAGGGGCCCAGGGGATCGAGTCAAAAGAAAACTATTACCCAAATGCCTTGTTAATATCCAGTTTACCCCAATTTAACTCATAATTAGCATGTTTTTACTACCCAAGTGCATTACTTCGCATTTATCAACGTTGAACCTCCCCTGATATTTCTCCTTATTTAATTAAATCGCTCTGCAAGAAGCATACTTCGTAAGATGAATTTATAACCTTATACAGTATGGTATTTTTCCCAAGAAAATATAAGTGTTAATCGATAGCCGCTCCCAGGTCATTAATATTCAACTTAAAAAAGCAAGGGGCCTGGAACAGATTATAATTTTTGGTCATTTAAAAAAAAATATAATAATGAATAGACATCGTGTTGTCAAATACTTCAAATATACAGATGTCCTGATTGACACTGAAGTCAGAATGCTTCATAAATATGCTTTAGTCACAAATCTAGGGAAAAAAATATCATTTATTAGGTGGAATTAGGGCTTCAGCATGCGCAAAGCTGTGAAAATAAATAAAATTGATTTTCGTCCAAACGCGTGTCTACTTGCGGTAGAATTTTCATGGATGCCACCATATGTCTTCTTTCTAAAATGTATGTTTCCAATATCACTTTTCTTGAAATAATTGTCATTAGGAAACAACATTTCAGAGCAATATTTCTGAACGTGAAGAAAAATAAGCACTTTCCAAATTTTCTGCGAATGTTTCCCTTTTGCCCATCTGTCCGATACATTCACACCTATTTAATTTTCTATATTTTTCTTAAATTCTGAATAATTTCCACAGAAAAAAGAGACCCTGGAAGGAACTCTCTATCCCATCTCGTCGTCGGACGGCCAAATATTTTCTTTTCCAGTGACGTTAAATAGTTAATAAACCCGTAATAAATCAGTGATAAGCCTCACCTTTTAAGTAAATTTTATCTTTTAAGCCATAATTAGAGGAAAAAATAAACCGAGTCGGTAATGTTCAGGATCCCTATGAAGGGCAAACGTGTTGAGAATTTTTTTTGATATCTCGCTGTAATTCGGTTTTACCTGTAAAATTCCGAGTAGCAGAATTTCGCTCGGGTTGTTTGGAACTCGGCCAACCTCGGGGATTAGCGGTTTTAAGAGAACTTTCAACAGGTGGAACAAGTAACTGGGAAATATGAGGTTCTGTCGCAGGAGGTAATCGGGTTGAGTTTATATTTTTCGGCGATGGGATTTAGGCACGGCAGTGCCGGCGTGATTTGGTCATCGAGTCCTCCTGAAGGATTAATGTTTCGCTTGGTAATGAGTATGAGTGGCTCCTTTCCCAGGTTTAGGGGCACCCCTGGACCCTCATTAGCGTTTATGAATGTTCACGTGGCCATCGAGACTGGCCGGTGTTGAGTTCACTTGGAGGGAAGACAAGATGATCAGAGTTCGAGGAGAATACCTTGGAAGCTGAATTTCTGGAATCTTGGAATAATTCCTGGTGTTTAATGTGAATACTTTGTATCCGTTTGTGTTACGCGTCAATCCAGCTGTTATTTAAGGGAATAATATGCATGGTGCGTGACACCGCTGACCCCAATTCACCGACGATTGCCCCGTCCTTTTTTGTTGAAGCCCCCCTCACGGCCCGAGCCACGCAGGCTATAAACTTCGGCCCCTGTGGCCGGCGTTTGGATGCAGTCAGATCCCGGCTGGTCATGTGACCGTTCAGCAGCTGGCAAAAGAACATCGGATTTATAATTTTTTTGTTTTGGAAGATCGTGGAAGGAAAGAATGTCTCCGTAATTTTGCTGTCAAGGCCAACGTTTAAACAATATTGTGTGATGCAATTATCTTACTTTGTGAACTTTGGTTAAGACTTATTTGGTAAGACAGCTGCATTCCTCCGAGTACAGATATCTCCTGGATCTTATTCAAAACTGCCTGTTTTTTGTAACTTTTTGCCCTTCAATTATTATTATTATATTTTTTTTTAGCCTTTTCCAGACCCTGATGGCTCTGCTTCCAAATTGAAAGCAAACGAATGTTTGGAAGGGAAAAGATCAAACTTTTTAAAATGTTTATTCCAAAGTTGTTTTTCTCTGTAAGTTCCTCAGTTCTTCTACGGTAGACGGAACACAATTCCATGTCATGATCGGGGAATTCGGTTATTTTCAATACCGTTTTTTTTTTTTTTTAAATGGCTACATTTGTCCAGCTCTGGATACTTTTTCGTTGGCTGCTTTGATGTATTGCACCTTATAGCTTATGACATCCCAAGTCCGATTCAATCACCTAGGATGAAAGGTATCGCTGGTTTTTAGTTGGATGTTTCCCTCTCGGGAGAGTCGATTACATACGATAAGTGAATCGCTGGTGATTGAGTGAACTCCCCGGGGTACTCAGGCAGTTTTCCTAAAGACACGTGTTGTTCATTTTCGTGTTGTTCATTTTCGTGCTGTAATATTGTGATGGGAAAAGGACAATACGGGGGAAGATGGTGAGAACGGTGACTGGCTTCTTGGGATAACCATTTGATGTCAAAGTCTTCAGCCATACTTCCCCTGATGCCCCTCTCTCCTCTCCTGATGCCCCTCTTTCCTCCGCTGATGCCCCTCTTTTCTAGGAGGTCAGAATGTTTGCTGGGTATGAGGGTATCGCAGGGTTCTACGGCCCTAAAAGCCCCGATAATGTGTATAGAAAGGATCAGAATGTTGGGAAGTGCCTTGAGCCCTTGATCAAATGCTGAAGTCCATCCATCATGATGTCAATGACTTGGGAATATGTTTTAACGGTATGAGTATAGCCGCGTGGTCGCGTCCTGGTTTTCGACCCCGCTCCACTAGTCATGGAAGTCACGATGGAAGCCAAGAGTTGATTTTTTAATTTTTATTATTTCCCGGCCTGCGAGGATTATGTTTCTGCCGTCATTCCGTCGGCTTACTCTCCCTCTCTCCGGTCAGAACCTTTTTCTGGAAAACAAATTCAGAAAAGCCATTTACGAAGAATGGTTCCGTCGCCTTTGAAATGTAAAACGGTGGGAACTTTGTCCCGTTGTAAATGTCAGAGCCGAGCAAGCAGAAGCGCTGTTGTGAAGATAACGCGGCAAGTGCGTCCGAAAGACTCTCAAGATGTTTTTTTCGTCGGTTAATTATTCTTGATATCTTTTTTTGTGTGAAATTCTAGTAAGTGAGGAAAAGCAAGAATGACCTGGCGAATGTCTGCTCGCGTTGTCCCAATTAGGATCTGATACACATTGCATGAACCTCCCCCTTTTTCCTTCCAACTTGGTATGGTCCATGGAGTGTCAGATGGAATTGAAGTGTCAGCAACACGCTGTGCGCCCTCTGGCACTGAAAAGGTTAACGGATTTGAAACAAAATCGCATACTTTCTCCAGTAAAATCCTTCCGCGGATCGGATAAATGGATTTTCCTGGCCTTGTAACTTTTTGAATTATGAGACCCGGCCGTTTTGCAGAATTGCACATATTTCGAACGCGCCGTGCCGTTTAGTCGCCGTGTCCTGAGATGCACTTTTTCCTCCAGCGTCCTTCCTTCCCGACCAGAGAACGCAGCCTCCAAAACCACATTTTGATGGAGTTTCCAATCGACAGGTTCTTTTGATATCGTGTCCTGGCTTTCACGTGGCCGCCATTCTCCTTGTCTCTACCCGGCGTCGGATGGAAACCACTTCTCTGTCCAGAATGGAAAAGCCATAAACTCTCGTTCCTTGTTTCTAAGATATTCCTGGAAAAATAAAAAAAAGGGAAAAATTCTGTTCGTATACAATTTACCCTTAAATCAGAACAAAATGTATATTAATCAGAGCGAAAGCTTATGTTTCATTTTAATAGAAAATGAATAGAATAAAATAATTTGCTCAAATCTTATTAATTTTATTATTAATCTTATTAATTAAATATCACAGGCCTCGCGTGTCCAAAGATCTTATAATCTTAATAATTAAATAATTTACGATGATATATTATTAATAATCATATGTATCTTGTAATATAATTTATAAATAATTTTATAATAGCTGGGGGTATTTAAGGGGCTCTCCAGCCATCATGCAGTTTAATACCTATGGGTGGTCCCTTACAATTTCCATGGTGTCCCTCTTGCAAATGCATGGGACAGAACCCCCCCATAGGCATCTACCCCTTTCTCCACCCCCGTCATTGATTTCAAGGGGAGGGCTTTCCCACCGCTGATTGGCTGCTTCCAGTAGCCAATCAGTGGCGCAGATCTCCAGACTACGGTGTTCGGCTGTAGCTCTGGAGCTACAGCTTCTCCCTAAGGAATCTTTATTTGTTTTAACATTATAATGAATGCGTATAATAATAATAATAATAATAATATTAATATAATTATATAATAATAATTAATAATATAATTCTATTCTGCAAGTTACATTGTAACGAAACACCGGGAATAAATCAACCCCTGCTCCGGGCAGCTTCAGCGCCCCCCCCCCCCCGGTGTAACTCCCTCTTCCCACCGTTAAATGTTATAAATCCAGCGTTTTTGGGTAACTCTACCAAGGAGAGGACTCTGTGTTATATATGAATTTATGTTGAATGTTCCATCCTGGAATCCATAAGTTTGTTTTTGGGCAGAGAGGAGAATGTGAGTTCTGAGCTGATGAAATATTTGACCGTGAAGCAGACGGTTTTTTGGATCCCTCCGTGTTTGGTGTCTGGAGACGTCTTCCATCGGTTTATCATCAATCCGGTGCGGAGAGGAGGACCGCGTGCTCTGCCCCGGCGGGGGGGGGGCGTAAAACAAACTACCCACGCTTTCCTCCTGTCTTACCTTAAATATGGAAAATCTTACAAACATTAGGAAAGTCACATTTTCGTTAGAAATGCTCTCTTTAAGGAGTGAGACTTTTATTTAGTAAAAATAAGTTAGTTTTGTCATCATTGTCGTTGGGGGAGAGACGTTTAAATACATAAAGGGATTTAACAAAAGACAGGAGGAGAAAAGTCACAACAAGAGACCGGAATCTAACACAAGAGGGTCGGAGGCTGAGATGGAATGGAAGTTTTACTTTACTGAGAGGGTGGTAGATAAGTGGAGTAGCCTCCCAGCAGAGGTGGTAGAGGGTAATACAGCGAGGGGATAGACATACGGCTCCTGGACTAAGCGGGAGATCTGACAGCGAAACGCGTGGGTCCCACATACTGATTTGTGCGTCTGTTCTGTTTGCAGGAACTCGCCAGCTGTGGATGGAACAAAAAAGAAAAACACATCCTCGCCCCAAACGTTGTCGCCTTCACACGGAGATTCAACCAGGTAAAGATCCTGGATTCATGATATCGATCACGGGGTGATTCTCAAGCAGCGGCATCTATAATGTGTCCGGTAATCGCCCTTAAACCCATTTCAAATAAAAAATTAATAAAAAATAAAAAAAACCCCACTCCGCTGGCATAGTATTAACCCTGTAGGTTCTGGATTCATATGTTTAACTTGCTTTAACAAAATAATCCTCAAAAATCGTTCATAACCGTCAGATTATGAAAAATCTGCGTTTCGCGTTCATATTTTTGGCAGCTTTGAAGCCATTTTTTGCGTGTCGGCGCATGGGCTATAAAAACATCTCTAAAAACTGCTAAACCGTTTCATTTTACATCTAATGCGAAGCGCAGAGCGGTTTGTACGATCCGGCAAATAATGTATTTCTTTCCAGTTAAATATTTATAAGAGGGGCCAGGAGAACGAAACTCCATAAATACTCTCTGCTAGGACATTGTGTCGATGATTTCCAGACACAGAGGTCTCCTGTACGTTGCACACCTTGGCCCCCAGGAGGTCTCAAAGGGCCAGTTACCAACTTTTGTTGGTCGTGGGGCGATTGGAGTCATTGCTTGGCCCTGCTTGTCAATATCGGGATTCCTAATGGTCTACGGCATGGCGGCCGATCCGCAGTAGGCGTCTAGAACCGGTTAGCTGACCCGACCTGTCTTATGTATTCCTTCAAGCTTAACGAGCTCTGCCAGGGCCGGGCCAGAGGGCAGGGGGGGGCAGATGTCCTCGCGTTGGCACCGCTTGGATCTCCATGAAAGACCCTTTGTTGACGAGCGGAACCTGATCTTGCGGCTCTCTCTTTGGAAACAGAGCTGTCGGTCTGAGTTACGCTCGAGACGTATCCCCCGAAGACGGACTCGCCACTAAGAATTTTCTCATATGGGGTCCGCGTTCAGGTTTCATGGAAAAACATGGGTGTTAACACCGCGCAGCACTTAACCTCCATGTCGATGTGGCCCTCGCCGCCCTATAGGTCGTACGCCACATTTCATCAGCCGCCCCAACCCTCCAGGCTGTCAGAGCCGTTGGGTTTACTCGGCCGCAGGGCGCTCTTGCGGGATTTCTCAGTGGTGAGCCAATTTGTAAACGGGGCATTGTGCGTGGGTATGAAACGATCCGCCTGCTCTGCTCAGTCGCTCCTCTGCTAAGTCAATGCCTTCTTAGCTACAAAGACTGCTCGAACCAATTAACATCATTCTGCGACTTAATAGTAACTTTATTTTATTCTTTAATGTGGTTCTATCTCCTTTTATATCATGTGTGTAACGTAAAGAAGCTTAGCTTTACTGAGAGGGTGGTAGATAAGTGGAGCAGCCTCCCAGCAGAGGTGGTAGAAGGTAATACAGTGAGGGTGTTAAACATGCGTGGGATAGACATACGGCTCCTGAATCTAAGACGAGACCAACGACTGATTAAGGTTTGAGTCGTTACAGCAGGAGAAACGGGCAGACTTGCCGTTGGTAAATTGTCCCTCAAGCTGCCATCTAGTAAAACCCGAAGTAACGGGGGTCCGAGATGAGGCAAAGAGGGTACATTTCTTTTGAAAAGTTTGGCGTTATAATCCCGAATCACTTGCTGGGTCCCACCAGAAATCTGGCTCTGGGGGTGGACGGATTAACCTGATTAGGTCATTCTCTCAGATGGATCCAATTACTTCAACTGGAAAACTTCTATCATGCAGCCCTTGGAAGGAGATTTCACCCCCCCCCCCCAAAATAAATAAATAAATTGTTTGGCTATTTAGAAAAACAGATGTTAAAGTAAACAGCCCGACACCCTGGGACTTGGTTTTCATTCCCAAACAAATAGTTGGTGCTTCGCCAGCGTAGCGGTCTGACACCGATAACTGGAGACACGAATGGCACAAATCCACAAGAAGAAAGGGGCGGCAGAACGCGCCGGGGCGATACTGAGCCCCGGACCCCCGCAATACCCCGGAAATCAGACACAAGGAGTTGGTTATTACCGTCGGGAGGTAGTAAGAGCTCCTCTCTGGTAGTGGAGTCCAGACGTGGATGCTGCGTAAAGCTTTTATTACGCGTGATTGTACATCCCTGATACCCCCTCTCTCCGCCCCCGATGCCCCTCTTTTCTAGGAGGTCAGAATGTTTGCTGGGTATGAGGGGATCGCAGGGTTCTACAGCCCTAAAAGCCCCGATAATGTGTATAGAAACAGCAGGAAACGGCTTTATAAATTAAACGGGGTGAATAAACCCCTTCTGAATGCTCCACCCAGTTACAAAATAGCCACATCTCAGCCACGCCTCTAACCACACCCATAAAAAGTGCCCCTCTTTGCCCATTTAAAATGATAGGAGGCTGCCGTAATATTCTTTAATTCCAGTTAAATATAAAAACCACAAACCTAGGAAAACCAGGTGGCTGGAGAAACATTTACGCTCCGGAGTGTTTATGCCACGTGGCTCAGGACTACATAATATGCTAGGGACCCGAAATTGGCCCCTCGGGCCGTGAAGGAGAATGAACCATTTGCGTAAGGGGGGGGGGTGCTGCGCATGTTAATCTGTGGTTGGCTCCTCATCTCGAATATTACCTCATTTTTTTCTTTCGTACATCCCTTGGAAAAAATGAAAGCGCGGTATTAATGAGAGACGAGGCGTCTGGAGTGTGTAAAAAAACAAAAAAAAGGGCAATAAGATTTTGCAATATTTTGCATTCTCTTAAAAAACACAACTTTCACATTAAGTCAAAACCGAAGACATTAACCTTTTACATATCAGGATTATTGATCCAAAATTATCAAATTCTCCCCTTTTTTAACGCAAGGCCGTGCATTTTGTCTCCAGCACCTAATGCATTACACATTTATTTTAATTTTTTTAACACGTCTTTTTTGGGGCCGATTGAAGTATATTTGCAATGATTTATAGGCCTAAGCACTTAATTTCCAAAGAAATTCTATGTGCATTTTTTTCCGCGACTAAGTCATGTTTGGTAATCCGAAGATGGAAAAAAAAAAACCCCAGAATGACAAAACGTCTTCCTTTGATCCCTTTTGCGTAAATACATTTAATTTAATTAAAAAAATAGATACTTTCTCTATATGCTGTCTTTTCTAGAGGTATTTTAGTCTATTTTTTGTGTTTAATTTGTTACTGCCCAAAGCCATAGAAAAATATTACTAAATATATTAAAAATATATATATATATTTTTAAAATACCATTATTTGAAAAAATATTTTAATTCACCCACAGATCATTTAAGGTGGTTTTAATAATTAAAATAATAATAATTATAAAAAATTCAATGAAATATAAAAATAATAAAGGTCCCTCTACAGCTCTGCAGATCGCACTGGACCGACTATTTTAACAGCTGCCCTGTTAGAGGACTTAATACTAAGCCCGTGTGACGTATATGTACGTATATAGTCCAGGTATGTAACCTGATTCTTTTTTGTCTTTTATAGGTCAGCTTCTGGGTGGTCCGAGAAATCTTAACAGCGCAGACGTTAAAAATCCGAGCCGAAATTCTCAGCCATTTCATCAAAATCGCCAAGGTGAGTGCGAATAGTTCGGAGCTGAAGAGCGATTAGAGGGTCCGTGTGACCCCTGGCCATCATTACCGACACGACGGGTCCACCTTGTCATAAATCTATTGGGTGGGAAACGTCTTAGAACCTTTCTCCATCGCCCTTTCTGTATAGGGTTTGAGATGTCTACGTGGTCTTTACAACCCAAACGGAGACCATTAGATCCTTGGGTGGTCCTAGAAAATATATATTACTCCATATTTATTATATGCTATAAGGTGAGCAATATTCAAGGTTCTGTCCAAAGAATCCCAGAGAATTTTGTTATTTAAACCGAAAAAACTTTTTTCTAATTTCCTGGTAACATTTTCTGTTAATATAAAACAAGATTATTAACTCTGAGTGATGTATAAAGCAATTTTTTAAACAATATAAAATGGCAACACTGCATAGTTATTAAAATATACCATAAATTGCATATTTCAGCCTATTTTATTAATGGTGATTTCTTTCTACATCATAGGACGGTAATATAAACCCTGAAAATTAAAAAAGTAAAGTAAAAATAAATATTAAAAACAAAAAGGGGGTTATTTTTTTAATAATTTTTTTTTAAATTAAGAACAAGCTTTAGAATATCTGACCTTTCTGTAGGATTCCACCGATAATAAAATGTATTTAAAGGGTCCGTGTTGCCCTGAACGTGTTATGGCATCCTCTACCAGACGAGATGAAGGACTTTGTGACCTTCAACTATTGACCGAGAACTATTTGGGTAGATTTAGGAATATTGAATTAATTTTCTGTTCATAGAATGGTTGGAACGTTTGTATTCTCTTACTTTGTGTACCAGATAACAACGCATCTCCTCTGCTGATCATTCTGAGAACGCATTCTTTTCAGATTAGGGGAGGGGGGGGATTTATCTCCAAAGTCCTATTACAGCTTCCAAAAACATGTAGTCAAAAATGATCTATTTTTAAGAAAAATGCAAGTATACAGAATTTGGCAAAAAAAGATAACATTTGGGGAAGATTTAAGTTTTGGGTTAAATTGCTAGAATTAAGAAAGTGGAAATAGCTGTTACCCTGGAAACCAGACACAAAATTATAAGATTAATGAATATCTAATTAGCCATAACGTTGGCTCAGTAACGTATACAAAAAAATCTTTTTTTTTTTTTTCTGGCTAATTTTTCTGCACAAAAATATATAATCCTATCTGTTGGGAATCTTCGCCGACAGCTGAAATAATAAAAATGTGTTTATTCTTATTAAATATCCAAGCGGGTTCTGAATGACCAGCAGAGTATTTTATTATATTAAAAAATGGGGAAAAATGTTAAATATATTTTTTTTTTGCAGAAACTGCTGGAACTGAACAATTTGCATTCTCTCATGTCCGTCGTGTCAGCGTTACAGAGCGCCCCGATATTCCGGCTCTCCAAGACTTGGGCGGTAAGTGATCGTACAATTTTTTTTTTATACAATTTACTGAACTTTAAATATCTTACAATGCACAACGGGAAGGAAAGTTTATATATAAAATTACCAATGTTTATTTAGATCTTAAAATTTGTGTCCATTTCTACATGCGGGGGATTTGTTTCAGTCCCACTAATCCTCCTGTAATTGCGTTCCTCCACGTCATGTATTTGGGAGCTGATTGAGGTTCCAGCACCGACTGGCTGCAGAAAGTCTCCGGCGTGTTGTACTTAGGTTTCCTCTGGGGATGGGGGTCCGACCACCAATCCCCCCCCCAGGTCCTTACGTCCTGATTAGAGCACGGTCAACCGTGATAGGAAAAACCTTACACGTTATAGAATTTGACGCATAGAGAAATTGTCCCTGACGTATTCTGGGGATAGAGGCGGAAGCGGCCCCCGGAAACCTGTCCGTTCCTGCTACGGGAGCCTCCGCTTTCCCCAAAACTACGCCGTTGGCCCTAATAATTTTAAGTCTCCTGTTTATTGGCTCTCAGAAATGCTTTTTATGATTTTTTTTTTTGGCTTTACAAAATGTTTTCTTATTAAATAGTTTAATAACGTTAAATGTGGAAGAAAAAAAAAAAAGGTAAAGCGCTCCATCCACGTCCCGTCTCGAGGGGCCGTTGTGTGTTTGCAGGACGCCTGAGCCCGGTTTCCGCAGACCCGTCCTAGCGCGGCTTTACGCGCAGGCTACTGACGGGATCGAGTTGCTGCCTGCAGCTAAAACCTTTTTTTTTTTAGGTCCCGTTTGTTTAGTCTGGTGAACATTTGATTAGTACATTTTATGGAAACATATACTGAAACCATATGTGCGAAGACTGGGCTCTGTGAAGATATAGAAGAGCTTCTTTGCATTCCGAGGGCGGAATATTGACAGAAAATGACCCAAAATGTAAACGCCGCCCTCAGTGTCTCACAAGGCAAGGTTGTCTTTTATTTGGGTCGGTTGCACAAAGACAACAGAAGTCAAGTGTTCAGCCACCAACCATTGTGGACTACAGTTCCCATGATGCTTTGCCTACTGGATCGTCTAGCTGGTGATCCACAACAATCGTCATGTTTAAATTAAGGGGGTCTGTCCCAGCTTGTGGGCTATCAATACCGGGAAAATCAGGCAGATTCATGGAGAATTCTATTGATGTTACATGTATAAGGAGAACAAAGGTGTAAAAATGGAAGGTTGGGAGCCTGTGTGTTTACTGAAGCCTGGTCGCTCATTTTAAAAACTTTTTTGGGCTAATCGCGTTGGCATGATTTTAATAGAAACTTTCAACCTGTCGGTGGATCGGCCCCATCCGGCCCCCGTCTAGTCTGCCCGTTTCTCCTGCTGTAAAGACTCAAACCTTAATCAGTCGTTGGTCTCGTCTTAGATTCAGGAGCCGTATGTCTATCCCATGCGTGTTTAATACCCTCACTGTATTAGCCAATACCACCTCTGCTGGGAGGCCTCTGTCGGCATTCAGTATCCCACCCTGCGTAGAAATAATCAGACGGCTTCCATGCTACTCTCTTGGCTTCTGTCCCGGGCGATGTAAATCCAGGTTGCTGGTTTCTGGCAGACAAGCTCCTCCGAATGTATAATCCCGATAAAACAAAATACAGCGGCGTTCCAGCGAGAGGAGACCTCAGTGCAATCATGCAGGATGACCTTTAGCTGCATCTCCTCCGTAGCTTGTAGGAACATTTATTTCAGCTCATCGGTCTCTATGAATGTAATCTCTCAGCTGGAGTAAGTAGATCGTGTCCTTCCTTTATGGTTCCAGTGGATGGATTTTCTACAAGCACCGTGCATTGCTGAAGCTGGTAACAGAGTAATATAGTAATTAATAATTAATTAGAATGACGCCGGGTCTCATATTCAATGTTTGGGGTGTGCAGCCCCGCCGCCCGTGATATCCAAGCGTGTCCAGACACCGTGCCTGTACACGGATCCCGGTATCTAAGAGAGTATCCTCGTCCTTTGCAGGCTTCGCTGTCTCCGTTGGCTGTTGTGAAGATGTTGCCGTTCATGGAATGTGATCCGAGTCCCATAAACCATGTTCTTTCTGGGCATTGGCGCCTCGGTCCCAGCTATCAGACATTTTACAGCTATTATGAAATAACTAGAAAAAAGATGTTACATATGTATAGAAAACAAACACTATTAGATCATGTTTGATGTTTTGATACAAGGTCTACTTTGTAACTCGACTAATGACATGATGTCTCCCCGAGCCACCGCAGAAATTCATTCCAGACTCATCAGAGTTTAAGGAATCTGCGGCTTTTCATAAACCATTGACATATTTTTTACAAATATTCTAAGTAGTATGCAACATGCAGCCGGTCCAGAAGAAGACATCTGACCAGGGGTTGGTTACGAGGTAGGGGTCTTCTGCCTATCGACCCTACATCCTTGTCAATGGGATTATCTACAATCCCCGGTATGGTCATTCTTTTAGGAAGCTGGGAATATACACTGTGCTATACAGATAATAAACAGGCCTCCCAAATTATAGTCCGTATGATGGTGCCTGACATCCTTCGCTAACAAACGGATCGGTTAAGATGCTCTTCTGTCAAACATCTGCCATTTGATTATTTCCTCCTGAAGTTTACAAAGATTTTTCGGGTTCTATGGCAACAGCCTATCGATGTCTGCTTTTGTGTCACGCGGCAATTAAGCATTCCCTACAAAATGTAGCTTAAGGCAACACTTGACGCGATCGATATTCCGCAGTAGGTGTAATAACACCTTTAAGGTCACCAAACGTTGACTCCAGAATCCTTCTTGGAATACAGAATTGTGGTTGATGCTTCTACTAAACCAAACATCTCCTTCCAATGTTCCGATTGTATATCATCAAGCAAGAACATGACCTCGGCTGAACTTCTTCATCAAAACACTCTGTAATTATTAAATGACTGCTGTAGACAAACCCCTCACCCGCACAAGGGTTTCTGCGAAGTTTTTTTTGAAGGAGCGCCACGTGGAAGCACATCAAACCGAGTTGGACTGACGAATACCGTGGGTCTTGGCAGCCCTTCACCTGTCCGTTCTCACAGCCATCCCCTTCTAGCCCTGGAAACGCAGCCATTTTCAGAGCTGTCAACGTCCGCGCGAGCAAAAACGAAGCCAAAGAGTTAAATCACTTCGTTGTTTTTCTTCTAAATTTATGAAACTGTTTTGGAAGGAAATCGAGTTCCAGATAGGTTTTTGCCAGTTTTTTTAACAAGCACCAGAAGCTTCGTCGTTGGAAGGAAATAGAATTTGTATGTTGGTTTTTGTTTGTAATAAATCTGCTTATTTAGATGCAAGGGATTGAGTTTAAAGGTTACGCGATCGGGGAATTATCCGGGACTTTTCCTTAGAAACGAATACACTTTGGAATCGAATTATCGTTTTTTTCTCCAGCCACCGAGCCAAAGGGCCTGTCGGAAGACAACTCGTTGCCATGGGGCAGTTTGGGGTCAAACTTAGGTTTATGTGGAATACAAATTAGATTTGTGGTATCAAGGTCTTGGTCTATAGATGAGTTTAAAGTAGTTTCCGCAATGAGATATTGTAAGACCGCGTTCTAATTGGACGGCATTTAAAGAAGAAAGGTTGGTGGACATGGACAATAGGTGGGTTTTTAAGCCTAGAAGGATGATCAAGTCAATTTTGTGGACATGATGGGCTCGAGAGGGAGAAGATTGGGCATTAGAAATAGGAAAGAGAAGGATGGCAATCGGAGGCTGGATAGGACACAGTGTGGTGGATGTGGAAGACCGAAATGGAGCACGTGGAGGACAAGGCAAGCACTGGAGGGAGGAGAGCAGCATAAAGGGGGTATTGAAAATAGGGCAAAGAACATAGAAAAGAGGTTGGTTGGAAGATATAGAAATGAGGCGTGACAGTAAAAGGAGGCTGGTCATTTGTGGAAGACAGAGAAGAGAGCCTAGCAATTGGTTTCATGATGGAAAGCAGAGAAAGTAAAATGGGCATTGGTGGCTGGATGAAAGACTGGATGGAAGCCAGAAAAGAGGCTGGCCGTTGGCGGCTGGATGGAAGACGGAGAAATGAGGCTGGCCGTTGGCGGCTGGATGGAAGACGGAGAAATGAGGCTGGCCGTTGGCGGCTGGATGGAAGACGGAGAAATGAGGCTGGCCGTTGGCGGCTGGATGGAAGACGGAGAAATGAGGCTGGCCGTTGGCGGCTGGATGGAAGACGGAGAAATGAGGCCGGCCGTTGGCGGCTGGATGGAAGACGGAGAAATGAGGCTGGCCGTTGGCGGCTGGATGGAAGACGGAGAAATGAGGCCGGCCGTTGGCGGCTGGTCGGAGGATATAGGAAAGAAGAACGGTCAATGGCAGCTGCATGGAGAACTGGGAATTGGAGTCAGGATAAGGAGAAAAAGTTAACAAAAGAACCCCTCTTTTCCCACAGCCTTGAGCCCATTACACTAGTGCTGGTAAATGTGTCCACATCTTAATTTTATTGGTTGTGTTTAAATATTTGTATCTTTGCCCAGAGGCTCTAAGCCGGGGCTCTTTACAACAGGATTAATTTTTATAGCATTTTTTGTACCATAAAACATTTTTTTCATTTTATCTCCTGCCACGTTGACCACATAAAGCCTTCCTTGCAACTTGCCGATTATCCTTCAAAGAACACATTCTGCGTTTTTTCATCCACTCACCTTTTGAAAATGTAAAAAAAATCCTAGTTTGTGTAAAAAAATAGATAAAATAATCAAAAAATAGGGAACAATTTCATAACTAAATGCATCATTAGAAACATGGTTCTTGGCCCAAACCCTTCTCAGAAATAATTCTTCAATCATGTCAAATGTTTCCTTCATCTTTGTTGGGAACACTTAATTATCATGTGACGCAAAATCAGCCACTGATAAGCGGTTGCCATAGAAACTAAAAATGTTTCTTAAAAGCGTCATTGTTTTAATGTGATTAAACCATCCGAGGAAAGAATAAAATGACAACTAGGATCAGTTTGCTTAATTAAACTTTTTAGTTCATGCTTCCCTTTAGGAAAAATTAAACATTTTTTTCAATTAAAATTAAGAATTATGGACGTTAGTTCACTAATATTATACATTTTTGGAAGTTTTTTAACGTTAGAAGTCGTCTCTCACTGTTTCTCCTTAAAAGCTGTCACAATGTAGCATATGGAGTTTATTAAAGACGTCTTTGGCTCGCATAATCGGTTTTTCGAGATATATTTTTCAATGTAAAATTTGGACAAAAAAGAAAAAAAAAGGATAAATAATTTTATGTTTGGACGACGCAAATACTGAGAGCTTTGTTGGTGATATAAATAAGTTTATTGCCCACTTGAAAAGAAAACCCCAAATATTTTTATTTTCAGGCTCTTCCAGTGAGTGGATTTTTTTAAAAAAAAAAAAATGTATTTATTATTGAATTTAAACGAATTTCCAGCTTCTCGATTACAGACCTCTGCATTGTGCTGGAAAAATGCTCTGAAATTAGCCAAAGTTTGGGCTCGTCCGCATGGATATATAATCAGGAATAAGAGACGGCGACCTCGTTCTACTTCTATAGCGCGACTGCACGCAAAACCTCCAGCGCGTTTTATTATAGGGTTCCTCGGCTAATAACACGACATGGAAAAACCCCGTTTCTAATGAGCCTCGCGGAAATATCTGGGGCTTTTGTTTAATTTCCCACAAATTGGAAGATTGGTCTTTGCTGCGTAATATAATTTAATTGTGGAAGCCGCAGGATTTGATAGTTTGATGTTCGGCGGCGGGAAGACTTTGACTGTAGCAGGAGTTACACGTTATACACGTTATACGCTGCCTTATCAACCGCTGACTGTATGATAGTCTGATTCCGGGGGGAGTGATGAGGATTCTGCTCTGGCCCCCTTCCTTGATCAGAAACCCCAGCGCTGTATACGATAATACCCCCCGCTCTGTACACATTAATAACCCCCAGCACTGTATACAGTGATGTCAGTCGGTGACAAAAACCTGGTTTTATCTCATTTTGCCCCAATAAACTCCCTTTATGTGCAGATCTGGAGTCGCCGTCGCTGTCAGTCATGTGATATTTTGGGTGACTTTCCGGCTCAAACACCACACTGAGCTGATGCTTTATGGCAATGCTAATGAACTCCGTTCCTCAATAGACTTTCATTAGTCAGAGAGTCCAACCTCTACATCTGGAAGAAACTGAACTAAGCTGAATTTTGTGGCACGCATTGGGTTAACGGCCCATGTGCTCCTAGCCCGGGACTTATATCCAGCAGAAGGACCTTTTCAGGAGAAGTTCATGTTGATAAACTCTTAACCCTCAACGTCTATTTTCTGTTTGATGACAAACACTGACGTGGAATGTAAAATATTCTGTTTTCATCCTTTCTCAGTGGAACTTTTTATCTTTTTTTCACCCTTTTTATATCCTTTTTGTTCACTGAAAAGCCAGCGGCCGTCACGCTTCTCTGAGCACTTCTGGCCCTGCGTTCCCAAATCGGGTATTTTTATGAATCTTGTCGAGTTCTGTACATTTTTGTCTAAGAACATTTTTAGGCGTGTAGACGCATTTTTAAGGCTTAGCGGGCCGGCAGAGCCAAAAGCTGATGCAGTGATAGAAAGTTCAGTTTTCCGTTCTGCTATTAAGCTTTTCTCTCTCTCTCTCTCTCTCACACGTGTTTGTAACGTGTAACGGGGACCCGATTCCGAGCTCCGTGTACAAATATCACATGTTACAGCCAGACATTCCTAGGAAACCTGGCATCCGAGGTGTTAATTGGGGAGCAAAATTCTTTTTTTAGGCAAAACTTATGCTGCCAGATTAAACATTTTCTTTCTAACTAAACGCAGCATTAGAACCATCCCTCTTCTCACTGTTGAATTCCCAATCCCCCCTAAAAAAAATATTTTTTATCAAACAAAATGTCACCTCATTCATCATTTTTGCTGGCAATCCTTAATTGTCATGTGACACAAAAGCAGGCACTGATAGGTTGTTGCCATAGAAACAGAAACATTCTTAAACTTCTGTGTTTTTGATTTTGGTTGAACCTTCCATGGAAAGAATAAAATGAGGGTGCAGTTATTATTTTTTTATGTGGAACAGCAGCTTTAAAAAAATTATTATTTTTTAAAAAGCCAATTTTCTGATTTTTTTCTGACATTTATTTAATCTAATGTATTCTTCTTGGGGGGAAAACCCTATAATTTAAACATTGTAGACATCAAACACGGGGGGTTTATATAAAAATTCTTTGAGGCTGGTTATTATGTCTCATCTGTCGCTTGTGATTTAATAGTTTGGGAAATTAGTTGAGGGTGGGGAGAAATAATAATACGTTTTCCATTAATTCAAAAGTGTTTGTGTATCTGTGATCGGACGGTTACTTGGATATATGTCCGTGATATTTTTGCCAAAATACTAAAAAAAAACATGTTCTGAAAACAAATATTTGCAACAAATAAAACTGGGGAAAAAAATCATTAAAATACTTTAGAAATTCAGCTTTTTTTTCTTGCATTTTTATTGCACATAAATAAGTGTTTTATGATTAAATTTACTGTCGACAACATTACACAATTTTACAAGGGTAGAAATGGGCTTTAGTGAAACAGAACATTCTATTAAATATGTCATGGAAATGTTATGTAATCCTATTTACTTTATATGGAAGAATCGCATTTATTGGAAAGTTGCATAAAATTGCGTGCTTTTTAATGAAAAAAAAAAGTGTATTTAATGGTGACGATTGGCCAAAAATAGTCACCTTTTTTTTACGTAAGAGAGCTTTTTTTTTAAAGTGAAAAAATAAATGATTCCTGGCAGAAGTCCTTGTTCCAGCAGTGACGTCGATTATTAAGATATCGGTTTTATTCTTGCGATGTCATCGAGCGGATTCCATGACGCTTTATTAACCGTTTCTCTCGATGTCTCTTGCAGCTCTTGAACCGGAAGGACAAGACGACGTTTGAGAAGCTCGATTACCTGCTTTCCAAAGAGGATAATTACAAGCGAACGCGGGAATATATCCGGAGTCTGAAGATGGTCCCGACCATCCCTTACTTAGGTAGGTGGCCATCAGAAGCTGGTTCTTCAGAAACCCCCGTTCAATGCAATAAAGCCTCTGTGATCCTCGTATTAACCCCGTCGTGAATATCTACGACTCCTATGCAAGTACCATTATATTGTAGAACTCATGAAACCTAATTCTTGCGTGTTATTGTTGGGTTGGGACTATTGCTTCATGTCGGCTTTCACTCCTACCTACAGACCTAAGGCTTTCATCAGCTTCTCCTTCTTAAATATAACAAGAGATGGCATCAGCCACATTGTAGCATGATCGCCAACAGTCTATCCCACTCTGCCGGGACAGACTTTGGCATTGGCATCACACCGTCCCTTCCTTGTCTTCTTAATGTTTTAATGTGAACTTGGTATTCTACATGAGTGATGGTTGGACCTCCATCCTGTTGAGATGTTGGCCAGGTCAGGCCCAAGCAAAACCAACAAGGTTGACAACTGCTGGAAAGTTCCATGCAGAACACCATTAAGAAAAAAAAGATGTGGTTGGTGTACGACCTCCTTTACGGTCTCTAAGAAGTCGTGGGATTCTACTGAAGATCCCCCCCCCCCCGGTCTAATGAAGGGTTTCTGCAGACTTCAAACGCCTACCAAGGCCAAAAAGTGGTAAATGTTTTGTGAAGGGTTTCTGCCAAATGACAGCTTCTTGTTTCTGAGTCCGGTAGGAAAACCCTTACATCAGCAGAACCGCGGCAACCCCTGTCCCGTAAATTATACATTTTGGACGGGGATTGATTTCCAAAACCGCAGATAATTGCAGGTTTTTGGGGGTTTTTCTTGCGTGACCGCCGGAGCTGTCTGTCGTGGGTTGTCGTAAATCGTCAGGATGGATTTATTCTTTTTGGTGATTTCATATTGAAAAGCTCTGCGGAGAAGGATTTGTCGTGACCCGGTGTCCCTGTTGAAAGAAACGAGTTTTCTCCGCTGTAGGTACAAGTTCTCCATTCAGGACGTAGAGAACGAGATTATAGGTGTCAGCGTAACGAATGATTTCATCTTGATAAGTTGCCTTTTTTTTCCAGCCACAGATGTTATTGATGACCAAACGTTCATTTGATGAACTCACTCTTGCATGTTGTTGCCAATGAAAAAATGGCTACGGCCCGATACATCGTATCTGCAATTCACAGCTCGAAAGATCTTATTTATGACAGCAGAACAAAGACACTCGGCTCCTTTCCAAGTCAGGCTGCTCATTCCCTGTGGCTCGTGGGGGTCTCGTAGGAGTCTTGTTCTGCAGAAAGTTCCAGAACAAAACACATTTCGCGTTTAATCCGAGCTTGACATCTGTTTCCACGCGAGTCTGACGCTTGTCAGATTTCGTGTCTTGGCGATATTTTCTACGATGTAACAAAGAACACACAACGAAAACGCAACATTCCATCAGACACTCTCCATCTTCATCTGAAAACACGCAACATTCAGTCAGTCTCTCCATCTTCATCTGAAAACACTCAGTATTCCTAGTTTAGTATTCGTATTTTGGGGAAACGCTTTGAAATGATATTGTCTATCGCAGCGTATTGTAAAGAGGCTCTTCTTTAATGTTCCTGTGCGACATCCTTCATCCATCAGACAAACAGGACCTTATATTCCCGTAGATACAATTTACTTTTATGTCATTTTATTTCAATCTAAATCTATGTAAATGTCCATGCTCTCGATTGGAACACCGGACAGCCAATGGGAGATGGAATCGATGCCTGCCCGTCTCCCATTGGCTGTCCGGTGTTCCAATCGAGAGCATGGACATGGCTCCTCTCTGCATGCACGATACATTGTATAAACCAAGGTTATTCTAGAATTATTGATTGTCAAATTCTATATACTTATGAAAACTTAACTTCCTACTTCCAAGTGAATGTTAATAGTTAAAGTTTCCTAGGTGGGACTGAAAATGCACACAAATCCCAAATTTTGCAAATTTCCCAGATTTGAGAATTTCTGTGTATATATATATAAATATATATGTGTCTCCCTGAGATGATCATCTGCTTCTTGTTACTGCCCTCATCCAGCCTCGCAAACTTATATTAATTTGTAACACAGAAGGCAGATCTCTGACTCTCTGATCATTTAAAGTCCTTGACTTTAACAATTTGATTTATTTACAGAAGGGGAAATCTCCTTTCCTCTGATCTAAGAAGACTTAGATGCAGAAGCTTTCTCTCAGGGTTATTACGAGATGTCCTGGGTTTAAAAGTGGGACAAATCTGCCCCGATCCAGGGCTAAATCAATGGAGCGTCTAGTGTTACATTTCCTATTAGACCT
>VKOC01017831.1:0-23632 GCA_009364415.1 Spea multiplicata
GTGTATATGTGTACGTGTGTATGGGCAGTGTATATGTGTACAGTGTATGTGTGTATGGGCAGTGTATATGTACGTCTGTATGGGCAGTGTATATAAGGAGTGTATTTGTCTTATAGTGTATAGTCTTTGTAAGTATGTGCAAAGGCAGTGTATATTTATGGGGAGGCGTGTGTGTGTGTATGTGAGCAGTTTATGTATGTTTGGGCAGGCGTGTATAAGGGTAGTGCATATGTGTGAGTACTGGCAAGTGTGTATGTGCAGGCAATTGCAGTGTATGTGTGTGTTTTTGTGGGCAGGCATGTGTAAGAGCAGTGCATATGTGTGTATGAGCAGGCATGTCGTACTTAAAGGGAAGAGAATGATTCCCTGTAACACATGTTTAACTCAGGGGCGCCTAGGGTTAAATCCAGGCCTCTTCCCTGGTTAAAACAAGCGTGTGTCACTGTATGTAGCATTTGGACACAAGAGAATATTGCAGGGTGCTACTTGGTCTAGGGCATCACTAATACAAAGCACCATGTGTTAATCTAGGGGTAGGCAGAGTAAGTGAAGGATGTGTTTGTGTGTCTGGATGTGATAGCGTATGTTTGTGGGTATGTTATTGTGCACATCTGTTTTTATGGGTATGTTAGTATGTTTCCAGGTGTGTTATGGTGGGCATGTGTCTAGGTATATTAGGGTGGGAATATTTTGGGGTGTATTATTGTGTGTGTGTGTATGTTATTCAAGTGTTTAAGTGTGTGGATATGTTCCTGTGTGCATGACATGTTAGGAGTCTTAGATGGTTCCTTCAATACATCATAGTAGTCTCTGTGGCCGGGTCCAGTGGGGTCCATCTGTGGTTGTAAGATTTGTCTTTTTTTGTGAGTTTCTGTGGGAATTTTCTCCCATTCATCCAGTAGAACGTTTTATGAGCTGTAGGTTATAAACCAAGACATTTTGGACAGCACTATGCTTCTAACTTTGTGGGAACAGTTTTGGGGAAGGTCCTTTTCTATTCCATCACGACTGCCCCAGTGTACAAAACAAGGTCCATAAAGGCATGGCTGCAAGAATTCCCCACAGAAACTCTCCAAAATCTCGTGGAAATCGTTCCCAGAAGAGTGGAAGCCGTTATAGCTGCAAAGGGGGACCAACTTCATATTAATGTCTCTGTATTTATAATGCGATGTCATAAAGTCCCTGTTGGTGAAATGGTCAGGTATACCCTACCAGAAAAAATGCTATCCCCCCCAGATTTTTAGGGGTTCCTACGCCCATGGGCATTTTGTTCAATTTTCGCACATCGCTGATGAGACCAAAGACTGATTAAGATTCGAGTCTTTACATCAGGAAAAATGGCACAGTAGTTGTGCCAAATGATTCTTATGTGCCATTAAATTCTATGTTTCTGTGACTACCGACCCACATTCACTTGACTTTGAAGGCAAATATCATATAAAAGAAGAATGAGCTTAGTATATTGTAACAGACTGTGCAAATGCTTTATGTTTTTGGTTGACTGTTTAGACCAATACATTTCTTGATATCTGAATCACACAAGACATTTCAAAATGACACTTACAGGTTTTTATAGTTCAATTACACGTTTCATTAGGAAATTCCTAAGACTATAACTGGATTTATGACCCTTCTGTTCTGCATTTGGTATCTTTGAATATGATAGTGTGCAGCATTGGTCAGTGATATAATTTCTTGGACAAGCTCAATGATCTTCTTTTACCAAAATAACACAACAAATACATTGTGCCTCTGCAGAAACAGTCTAATGTCCTTTGGCTATTAACCCATTTTCAACTTCAACGATCCAACAATCCTCACCTACTTTCAGGTTCCCTTTGCTCAGACACCTAACAGTACACAATGTCATCTACATTACATTAGCAGCGTAATTTCAGAGCATGCTTACTTAGAATCACCCTTGCCTCTTTTGCTCAATTTGAGAACTGCACATCTGCAGTGTCCAGCAGTCCTAAGATCTTAACGTCTGGTTAGCAGGACTGTTTACTCCATTAGGGATTTCTTGGTAACTATGGGAGACTCCGCTGTGTTTCATTTAGAAGTTGGACAAAGGGTAATGAACAGTCAAGAACATAATTCTCAATTACTTTTTAATTAAAATGATGGCATCTTGGGTGTGCTCAAGTCATCTCAAAATTGAATTGGATCTTTCCCTTCATTAAAATGTTTATAGGAATAGAAATTTGCAAGTGAAGGAAACAATTTCTCTAAAATATTGTAACAATAAAACTATTTTGCAGTAGTTTATTCGTCATTCCACAACATAACCCTTTCTATATACCACTGTCTGAATTCAGGTTTTTAATAAAACACTGCCGGAAAGGTGGTCAAACAATAACCAGAAGATAGAAGTTTAGTTTGTTTCTTCCCCCCATATCCTACTAATTGTTACCTTAGTGTTTGTGAGTTCTTTCTTGTTTACAGCAACTGACCAAAAAGTAACAATTAGGTAACCATCCTCATAATTTATAGTTTCCTGAGTAAGGATGTGGTAGCACATGTGTGTTTGCTAAATAACGCTTTTTTAAAATGTTTATGAATGCTGGAAGCCGATGGAGAGTAGAATCTGTGAGTAAGCTGAGTACCACTTCCTTTGCTAGTTTAGTGTTTAAGCATATGAGATAGAACATTATCTTCATTTTAAGTATTTATGATTGATGTACAAGCACATTAAAAGACAAGACTGTAAAATCCCATGTAAACTTGGAGTAAAAATAAAACCTCAAAATGTTATATATTCCTATTGTGAAATATATGACCATTGTGTAGTATCCTAAAACAGGGAGAGTTGTGAATATACTACAAAGGAGGTACCCCAATTCATACTCCAACCTTACCTCCCAAGTGGCCAGGAATGGACAATTTTATTTTGGGTGAGAAGCTAGTGGTGGGTCGTGACTGAGATTTTGCGTATGTTGATCAGGGTGGGGAATCCTGGCACACTATATACAGTATCAACCAGTGACCATGTAATGTAGAATATGTACAGTAAAAATAATGGGCAGACTAGATGTGCCAAATAACTGCCAAGAAATCTAAAACTGATTATGAAAATAAATTGTTTTCTTTATCAAAAACATGGAAGTGGTTAAAAATAATAATGGGTAAATAGCAACAAGCCAAATGACATACCAAATTATAAAGATCGGATATTAAATGAAAGTGGTCAACATAAACACAAAAAGAAAGTGAAAACCCACAATACCAAAAATAAGATGGAAAAGCGATAGACAAGAATTGCAGAAGACCAAAGGGATATAGAATTCCATGCAGTGGAAAGAACAATTGGATCCTTAACTAAAGTTAATGCTTGCAGCCTGGCAAAAAATGTGAGTGTGCAGCAGCCTGGGGAAGTCAAGTTGATTTGAAAAAAATAACCAAGCAACATGTAAGTTCTGTAACCTGTGCATTGCCGAAAGGTACCAATGTGACTTGCAAGTCCTCTCCCATTCTCTGCACAATCTATGGATTCAAATAATTAATTTTAAAAAATGGGGACACCTGGACCCCTATTAACCAAGAAGTGGGTTGATGATCGCCCCCATTCTACCCCTATTCATGGTCTATGGGGTATGCAATGAATCCTCTAAACACTGGGGGCTACTGGTGCTGTGAAAAAGAAAGTACCCTCTTTGAATTCTATGGTTTTACAATAGAATGACATGACATATGATATATTATACATAACATATTATACATAACATGACATATTATACCGTGTCATGATTTATTCAAGAAAAATAAAGCCAAAGTGGAGAAGCTATGTGTCAAACCCTAAGTACAAGTTAAGATTCAATACCTTGCAGAACCACCTTTAGCAACAATAACTGGAAGTAAACTTTTTTGTATAACTTTACAAAGTAGCTCATTGTGGAGCAATTTTGGCATGCAGGAAGCGGTCAAGGAATGGTCAGGGGAAGCGGCGCTTGATCCGGTACACCGCGGCTAGCGGGTACTCAGGTGAGTAACTCCGCCGGGGTCTAGGATGGGGATCCCGACACTGTTGTAGATTTGCTGGCATGGCTGGGATTATTGTCCTGTTGCATGACCCATCTCAGCCAAGCTTAGCTGTCAGACGGATGGCCTCACATTTGACTCTAGAATAGTTTGCTATACAGAGGAGTTCATGGTCGACTCAATGACTGCAAGGTTCTGTGGCTGAAAAACAATCCCACCACCACCATGCTTGACAGTTGGTATGACGTGTTTGTGCTGATATGCTGTGTTTGGTTTTCATCAAAAGTGGCGCTTTGGCCAAACATCTCCACTTTGGTCTTGTCTGTCCAAAGGACATTGTTCCAGAAGTCTTGTGCTTTGCAAACCTAAGCGTGCTGCCATGTTCTTTTTAGAGAGAAGAGGCATTCACCTGGGAACTCTTTCAAACTTACTTGTTCAATCTTTTCGAATTGTACTGTCGTGAACTTTAACATTTAACCTGCTAACTGAGGCCTGTAGAGTCTGAAATGTAACTTGTTTTTTTGCAATTTTTCTGAGCATTGCACAGTCTGACCTTGAGGTGAATTTGCTGGGATATCCACTCCTAGGAAGACTGGCATTTGTCTTAAATGTTTTCCACTTTTGAATAATCTTTCTCACTGTAGAATGATGGACTTTAAATTGTTTTGGAAATGCCCTTATAACCCTTCCCAGATTGATGGGCAGCAGCAATTGCTTCTCTAAGATATTGCTGATGTCTTCTCCTTGGCATTGAGTTAACACCTGAATGCTCCAGACGAGCAAACTGCTAAAACCTCAGCTTTTATAGACTTTTTCACACATTTTAGCTTTATCTTTGTTGAATAAATCATGACACAGTGTAATATATCATGTGGTGTTGGTCATCTGAGGTTGTATTTGCCTAATTTGATTGTTGTTATGTTCTGATATGTAAAACCATAAAATTCAAAGAGGGTGTCTTTTTCACATGACTGCATCTACACACTCTTGTGCAACCACTGCCATCAGATAAAGATGGGTTACTTTGAATGTTGCTGTGTTATTTATTTTGTATATGCCTTTTAAGAATTCTTACTTTATTTTTCGGCTGGTCCTTTTCCATTGGTCAAAATACTCGATGAGCCTTGGAAAGACAAGTTTAACTTTACATTGTACTGTCTGTCAACTATTTTCTAAAACAAAAAATATCTGAGCCTAGATATTAATTGGCTTTTTATACAAAAATGTCACTTTACATTTTTTTCTTTTCTCTATAATATAGACACTAGACATACCGCACTGTTAAATGAAAAGAAGTTGCCTTTTGTAATACAGTCGTAAAAATTTTGAGAACATGCTTGTTTAAGAATTGTACATGATTATACATTATTACTGTGTAAGGATGGAACAAAAGCAATGTGAAGCAGCCTCGGGCTGTGAAGGGGAGAGGAGATCAGCCTAGAGCTCTCACAGCATAGCAAATATAACAGCCTCAGGCCATGAAGAGGGACCAGGCTGGAAGCCCTGATTATGTGTGGTCATAAGGTGGGAACTAGGACCCGGTCATAAAGCAGCAAGTACACTATTATTGGTCATTGGCCCTCTCTTCTGCTTAGCGTGATATACAATTAATACTTTTATTACATGAAATTCTATGCATGGTAATGCAGTATAGTCAAAATAGGCCCAAAAAGACTTTTTTTTAAATCTCAGTACTGTATGGAACAGGGTCCCCGATTGAAGGAAGTACTCCGGAAGGCCTTGTTTACATAGAAGCAGATGAAGAAAGAAAACATGAGGAGAAGCAGATGAAGACAGCAGAACAAGAAAAGGCAAATGAAGAAGTGGAGAAGGTAGAAGCGGCCATCAAAGAATGTACGTAGACTCTGCGCTCCCTGTCCAATGTGCCCTGCTATTCAGAGCGCTCAGATGTGGTGGAACCCATGCACCCATTTTGGCAAGGCTCTGGTTGGTGGTGCGGTTACCACCGCAGATATCATGCAGGCGACATCTCCATATCCATTGGGCTGCCTTTGGCCCATAGTAAGAATACAATCAAATATCAGACATATACTGTAGTTCAACAATGTAGATTCTTGTAATAATCAGCCCAGGGTTAAAAAACAATATGCTAATGCAATGATCAATGAACGTCTAACTTAGTTATTCAGGAATAGACAGAGGCAAATAATAAAAAAAAAAAACTTATTAATAACTTATTTAATTTCAAAGTAGATATTGCATTACTCCCAAATCCTACATTTTAAATTTCTGTACATTAAATAAGCCCATGTTATGGAGTTTATAGATTAACAATAAACATGTATTTAAAACCTACCTTATGTGTATAGTGGGAGCAGCCATCCCTACGTTCCTGATGTCAGAAACTTGCTGGATGTTGTAATGAGGAGGAATCAGCAACCCAGAAAGAATCTGAAGCTATATCAAAGAAAACACTCAAATATCAGATTATTTAACTTTATTGCAGAGTTTATGAGGAACCTAGGACAAATCGGCCACTCTTAAAGGAACTTCTGATTAAAATAGTTATAAAAAATTACTGAAATGTAATAAAATGTGCGTAGAAATTGTTCTAATTGTAACTACTCAAACAATGGCTCATTGTTATAATTTTGGCCCTCTATTACAAACTTTCTGTAACTTTGGAACACAGTTAGCTATGTATAAATAAATAGCAAAAAAAACATTTTATGAAAACCAGGGACCAATAGTTCAAATTTCTAAAATGTTCTTGGAAAGATATATATAAAATTATTTGATTTTGTTTTTTAAATTTCGTGTTTGCTTTAGGAAAATATATGTATTATCCAAAAGAAACAGAAAAGTCTGCTGATACATTGAAATTTCCAACATTATTTAGCCAGATATAAAGTCTAAAGGTACCATAATTCTGCGCCAGCAGACAACTCAGAGGAAGCAGCTGAAGACTTGGCTAGAAAACTAAACAGCTACGCAGATTTAAAGACTAAGGAATGGCTGTTAACAATAATACAACAGCTCATTACCTGAAGGTTAAATGTCTTTTTATATAAAAAGACTGCAAAGGTCGATTGCTCTGTCAACTGCTGAATGTGACGTTCTTTTGTCATCAACTCTGTATAGCAAACGGTTTCCTTTATTTAATCTATTAATATTACAACATTTACATCATACAAGGTTCGTGAGTTGTGTTATTTCTGATGAATTCAGCCCAGGAAAGGAGTTGTATGCCAGTCTGCCTGGTGATCTCCCAGGAACAGCCTGAGAAACTGTTCTAGTGACTTGTTAGTTCTCTCTGTAATATAATTAGTTTGAGACGGTAGAAGAGAATGCCAAGGAGATTCCTATAGTGGAACCAAAAGTGCCTGAAAACAATACCCTGAGTACATTGAGCACTAGGGTGTTAAGAGAATTGGGATGAATAGGCCCATACTGGTACATTGCATCTTTCCAGTTGGGAACAAACATAGTGCCAGTGGGCCATTTACTGTGAACTGGAGCTCTAGACTTTAACTTCAGAATTTGATTGAATAACAGGGACAACAACTGAGACAGAGGCAACAATCTGTGAAGGAAGAATAATGGGTTTAGGATACGCCTTCTCTGTGTCAGTGACAAACTGCCTATATAGAGCATGAGCCTTTAAATTCTTTGATCCTGGACGGTAAGGAATGAAAAAACCCAAAAACTAGACAAAAACAACTACCATCAAGCTTGGCTTGAATTTAATCTTTTGACATTACTAAAAAAATGGCCATAGGGTTTCTTGCCCCCTCCAGCAAATGTCGCTATTCCTGCAGAGCCAACATTATTCACAATGGCATACATCGTAGTTCATCTCAGGAGGTAAGAATTTCTTGGAGAAATAAGCAGATGGAACAGCCCCCACACTAATTCCAAAGGCATCTACCTCAACCACGGAGAGTTTAGAAACATCAGGATGGATCAACACCAGAACAGTGGCAAAGGATTGTTTGAGCTGACTGTAGGCTCGGGCAGCCTCTTCCGACCAGTGTTTGTTGTTGATGATTTTTTATAATAGTTGTCAAACCCTAGGAAGCCTGGTGAGGTTTCAGAGACTGGGGTTGAGGCCGTTCGGAAATGGCCAATAACTTCTTAGGATCCATCTCAAAACCCAAAGCCGAAATAATGTACCCCAGGAACAGAGAAATTTCAAACTGACACTTCTCCAGCTTGGCATAAAGATGATTTTGATTTACGCGTTGCAGGACAATTGGACATGTTTGATGTTTCTCCAGATCCCCCAAATTTATCAAATGTTGTCCAGATACACTAGAGTATAAAGGAACCGGAGTGTGATGTCAAGGAATACCTCATTAATAAACTCCTGGAATATTGCAGGAGCGTTACATGCAACAAAAAAGATGTAACAGAGTATGCATGGTCTCTTGGACCAGAAAGTAGAAGCCTGTGGGCCAGGAGCTAAGGGGAAACTGAGAGCAGACTCTTTCAAACCTTTTGTCCCTCTGCGTCTGTCTCTCTTGTATTCTACTGTCAAGTTTAATAGTGATCAATACAAACTATTACAATTGTTTGTGAGGGCTCTGGTAGACAGTTCATCTGTTTGACATTCCCACAGGCCATGATAAAAGGCCATAATGAGAGCCTCATTATACTGGTTCACCCTAGTGGCAATCGGCTTAAATACTCTGATCAAGAGGAGGTGTGGCGGCTTTACCAGGTACACGAAAAATGTTATGAAAAGCGGCTATGAAGGAAGTGCAGTTATAAACTAATAAATGGTCTTTTACTCACAGCGGAGAGTCCCAAGCCAAGGCTTTGCCAGTCAAAAGGAAGATGAGGTCTTTGGTAAGTGCATGCTGCTCGGAACCACAGCAGTGGGTCCCAGCGACGTGTTATTTTTGACATGTGTACAGCTGCTCAGCCATGGAAGCCAATTTCATGAATCTTCTGATGCACAGAGCGTGTGCTGATGTTGCTTCCAAAGGAAGTTTGTAACCCTACTGAGTGATTTTTACTCACTCTGCATCCCTGCTCTGCGAGTATGCGTGGACTATCGCTTCATGGCTGAGCTTCTATTACTCCTAGAAAATTCTATTTCACAATAATAGAAATGTCACAAACTTGTGGCAAAGGTGGCATCCTATGACAGTGCCAAGTCGCTGAGCTCTTCAGTATGACTTATTCTACTGACCAAGTTTCTCTATGGAGATGGCATGTCTGTGAGCTTGATTTTATACACCTTGCTAGCAATGAGTATAGCTGAAACATGTAAACTCAATAATTAGAAGAGATCCACATACGTTTGTCATATAGTGTATTTTCACACCAAAAACTGTCTGGAACGTAACGAGTCAGGCTTGTAGAGCTTATAATCAATTTGTCAATTAATTTTGCTTACATATTCACGCAATGCCCTTTATCCATCATCATCTCAATGGTAGGGGTGCTCAAACCATGAAGAATATAGGTGTAACTGCTAGTCATCCAGTGCTCCATACAACAGCCCAGAGGTGAACTGATAGCATTTAAGTGGGAAAAGTCCTACATAGAGTATTTACTGTACAGCCAAAACGCAAATGAAAAAGGCCAAAATAAAAGTCAACATTTTACTGGTGACACCAGTTTTCCTGGGTAATGCTAGACACTTTTTGGGCTTGTTTTTCTTGGACTGACAATAAGCGACGTAGGTTGGTATAACATTCTGGGACCATTTCTAGGTATTTATATGGTATATTTTTCAATATATATGTTTGTTAATATCTCTATTCCATAGCTATGTCTATCCTTTCTTATATCCATTCATAAAATGTTTGTTTTGTGGAACCAGTAGTATACGCGACACCCCTGTCGTTGCACATCCATCATTTGGAAAGATAATAAGAATGATCATTTGCATTGAAAGAAAGAAGTCATAAGTATATACGTTTGCTTTATGTCTTGTTAGTTATACTATGTATGAAATAAACAGATCGTAATTCATCCTAATTTTTAACTAACGTATCAATGGTAATAGGAAATTAACGTTTACACGGAGAAAGACCACATGATTCCCAGGTTTTATAACTGATACAATGACATCTGCTTCTCTTCCTAAGAAAACTGAAAACATAATTGTAACAAGTTTGGCGAGTTAAAGTATAACCGAGGACTTTGATGCGTTAGCCATCCTAACGCTTTATTTTAATCTCGGCTGCATTTTGTTTTGAAGAGGCGAGATAATTTTAAATATAGCTATGTCATCTTCATCCTGCTGCTCTTTGTTGTATTTCCACAAAGTTTGTCATCAGTGGAACAGCAGGGTATGCCTTGAAATTGTGATACAAACCTATTTCTAAAATGCAACCAACTGTGACACTGGTAAAATGGGAAATAGACAGACTTCTTGTGGAAAATAAATTATGTGCAGTTTTTGGCTCTGCGGGATTTTCTAACTTATTTATTTAAAATCTACTTTAGCCATTTATGTACAAATATACTGTGTGCGTTTGTGTGTCTATAAAACATAGGTATATGTATTTTACACTGCACTTATAGGCAAAAGTTAGGTTTATTTGCCTTTTTATTGAAGTTTGTATTATTCCTTGAAAGGGACAGTATTACTTTCTTGGTGGACATCCTAAGTTGCGTATTCTGATCATAAGATGGCAGGGCACGCACAAGAACGACTTTCTTCTTTATAAAGTGGATTATTCAGGTATCTGGGAACCCTCCAGGTATTGATTCTAAGAATCTGGTAGGAAGCCCTGGCTCCCCGGGTCTCTGGTTTAGATTTGGCAATGTCCACTTCCTATCTATTCCCACTCCCCAACCGCTAAAGGCCATTTGGGGCTAACCATTCCCCTTCTCAAAGCCACTCACTCAGAGACATAGGTAGTTCCCAGGTATAATTATACAATGAGAATCGTGTTATAGGTGCAGTGCTGCTAAATGGTTTGGCAGAATGGAAACAGACTAAATGTTCTGAGCTCCAGAGACTCAGATTGAATATATTCTGAGGAGACCATGTGAGTTATGAAAACCAAATATTTCATGTTGTTCTATTTTCTGGCTGAAATAAGCTTCAGGATATTAGTGCTATAAATAACATAAATAACACGCACCCAACTGCATTATCCCCAGGATTCTTACACTGATACTTTTACAATAATTACTTGTCAGATGAACCAGATTTTGATGCATACATTATGGATAAAACCATAACAAGTCATTCAGTCCTTCTTAATATGCCCCGCTCTATGAGTGTGCGTGGTCCACTGCTTTGTGGAGGAGCAGTTGTTTCTTCTAGACCCTCCCGCTTCACAATAATAGCACTTACAAAGGACAGGGGCAGATCTAGCAGGGCAGAAATCTCATGACTTGACTTGTGGCAAAGGTGGCATCCTATGGCTTGTCTATGTGCTTGATGTGATACACCTCTTAGCAATAAGTGTAGCTGAAACTCCTAAACTCAATAAACTCCACATACTTTTGATCGTATAGTGTCACTTGCATCACATATTAGTGAATATGGAGGTTAGTGATCTTCCCAAATGGACTCACTATTGATGCCAAACGCATAATCCAGTAACAGAGAAGGAGTGAGTGCTGCCTGGACGGAGAGACATCGGTGTGATAAAGCGGAAGCACAGACACCACTAGAAGTAGTGCAAAGTCCGGAGAGATTTTATATGCAATTATATGATGACTATAAGGACAGAGTACTTCTGCCTCTAACATTTGACAATGATGCTTGGTAGCCTCACTCCGTGAGTAGTTGACACTGCATTCTTCCAAAAAAAGAAAAAATCTGATGTAAAAGCTGCAGCTTCCCTAATCCTCTGTGGTCTGACGACTGCCATTTTGAAGCCAACTAGCCATACATGCATGAAGGAGAGACCTAGCTTGTGTTGAAGTTTTGCGATTTATTATTCTTCAGGTAGCAAGTAAAAGTATCATCTTTACCAACTGACACTAAGAAAAAACGAGTTCTACCAAGGACTTACAATTTACTTTTCAGCCTTTTTTTATTCTGCCAATGTCTCATTTTTAAATAGTTTTCTGTACAAGTACTATTGATTTTGTTGGTCTATTCTCAGGCAACATTTTGCTTTGCTTAACTTTATCTCTGTGTGACTCATTCTCAAATGGTATACCTGGAAAAGTGGCGAATAAATACAGAACACAATGTCTGCTTTGATTTTAATCATCGTCTTTTGTGTTGCTTCTAAATAGCATTCAACAAATGTAATCATTTAGGAAGAGTGGGAAAAAAATATCAGATCACCTTTATGTTCTGCTGAATGTGTTTAAATCTATAATTGGTACTTTTATAGAAAAAAAGAAATGGAAATATGAATATTTGATCTATTTGCAATATTCTGAAAGCAGCTTCATTAGAATAGGCACATTGTTTTCTTCTCATATCATACAAAATGTATTGTCAAACAAAATACACAAGAGAAATAGCAAAACATTGTATCTTAAGTGCCGTGCCAGGCTTTGTTTTGTGAAAGAAGGCTTTGTTTTGTGTTTAACTTGGTAAATATGGGTATATTATTGAAATGTCTTAACCTTCATAGAAAAATGGAGATTTGGGAACAAAAATAAATAAATAAATAAATAAAGTGGGTTGAAGTCATGGAAAAGACCTAGAAAGCCATAGTTATCAGTCATAATTAGGGCTCTTGGTACCTGAGGCAGAGGTCCCCTAGACATTATTTATATAAAAAATACAATTTTACAGCAGGTTCAAATCTAAGCAATCATCATAAACCCCATTGGAATATTTATTGCTGGGGAGCCACTAGCAAGTTGTTCTTCTATGGTAGCCACAAAAAAATATCTGTGTTCTGGACATCAAAGGACAAGAAGGTCACATAATAATATGTGAATAATATGAATAGCATGTAATTTGACAAGAATTCATTATATTAGAGATAGGCCACAATCATTTCTTTTAAAACTCATCTGGATAACAGCAGAAACAATGTGTCTGGTTATTCACAGTTTTGTCACCTTTTGTGTGGACAGATAACCTAAAAAACTGTACCAAACTTTAAATCGGATTTATGGTATTGCGCATCAGTGGGGGTATAAAGTTTAATTTTGCATCAGTTGTGTGTATTTTGCACCAATTTAAAATATGCATTTTCCCTTGTTTCTAGACCTGTGCATCCAGATTTGTACGAATTATAATTTTAACAAAATTTGGCAATTTCATGAATTTGTAGGGAAACTACAACTTCTCTGTGTGATCCCGTGCGTTATCCTGGCCTCAGAGAGGTTGTCCCCATGGTGCACGACGAGGCTCGGCCCTGAAGCAGCTTGCCCCGCCTGCAGCCTTATGTTACGGGCGTGCTTCCTGCTGTGTGGGGCACCTGTAGTGATGCGACCTGCAACTACTTGTTCCTGTCTCATTTGTACCGGTTTAATGTAGTCCAGGTTGGAAGAGCCCTTTCTAAACTATTTTGAACCAGCATGGGAAGAGAGGAATGTATCAGGGTCACGTTATGTCAGGTGACCCTGCAGTGAAACCAAGTCTGCCCGCACAGTGTGGGAGCAGCCAGACAGAAAGCTGGAGGAGAGGTGAGAGGTAAGCGGGTGTATTTATGTTTGTATGTATGAGAGCATGAAGGTCTATGTATAAGTGTGTGTGAGCATGGATGTCTATGTATAAATGTGTGTGAGTTAGGGTGTGTAAGTGTGTTTATGAGCATGTACAGTATGTATAACTAGTGTGAGATGGAGTATGAGATATTAGTTGGGTAGACTAGATGGGCCGAATGGTTCTTAACTGCTGTCACTTATGTTTCTATGAGTGGTATGTCACACTACCGACACCGGAGCACTCACCCCAGAATATCTTCACCCAGTAAAGCTGCAGCAAGAGGTAGATACCCCAAGTACATACACAGTGCTGGCAGACAGACAAGCCGGGTTCATACACAGGGCCGTGCAGAGAACGTCTACTTGGCAGCCTCGTCTCAGGAGAGGGATCCTTCGCATGCTGAGCAGAGGTAAGGGATGTATGCCTGTGGGTGCCCAGGACGTGAGAGGCACATGTGACAGTTAGAATGAATGCATACGTCTGTTAGCATGTGTAATTTGTATAAGTGTGTTTACATATGTGTGCCAGAGTGTATGTTGGCATAGACAAGTTGTTTGGGGGGCTATGAATGGTCCAAAAATGTAACCAAAAATTTGCTTTTCTCAACTCGTTTCAGCTGTTTTTACAATGTAATGAATAAAGGTTTTTTAGCAATAAATATTCAGAAATATTCATTTTTTTCTTGAATTCCTTTTACAAAGTATTGCAAATTATGTTAGTATTATATAATGAAGAGTATTTATTCAAACATAACCAGCCAATAAATAAAACATGACTGTTAAAACTGCATTTCATGTTCACGCATCTAAAATTTGACCTTTGAGGGTTTCATGCAATCAAGCACAAAGAATTTATTGAACAGTTACAACGTAGCTAAGAAATCTTCCAATGTGGATAGTTATTGACTTTCTTTACGTTTCAATGACAAGTCCTTTCCACACTAATAAAATATATTAGATACTATTTTTTGGGTCAGGAAGATGTTGTTATCATTTATATTATTAGAATAAAGTGAATTTGTATTACTGTATTTGCTTGATTGTAAGACAAGGTTTTTTTCAGCGCAAATGCCCCTCGTCTTATAATCAAATTGGTATGGCTATGAGACTAAGATCCAGATCTCCCGCAACGCTGCAACATACCGGTGCTTCTGAGTCCATGGTGTGTAAGCGGGGCAGCATGTAGAGGTCTACGCGATTGGCGTAGACAACCTCCACTACTGCCGGAAGGAGGTGCGGTTAGCAGCGGGGGCTGTCTGTGTCTTTCGCGCAGACCTTCCCCGGCTGTCAAAGATCAAAGTTCCCCTCACCAGGGAATTCTCGTTTTTTTGGGGGGTGTTAAATGGGGGGCATAAGGCATTTCTGTAGGCAGAGTGCTCTATGAAATGCTTTTTAACCCCCTTAATGCCACTCTGCCTCCAGAAATGCCTTTTAACCCTCTATACGCCACTCTGCCTCCTGAAATGCCTTATACTTCCCTATATGCCACTCTGCCCAATAATATGCATTTTAACCCCTAAATGCCAGAGTGGCATATAGGGGTATAAGGCATTATGGAGGCAGAGTGGCACGTAGGGGGTCAAAAGGCATATCATAGGGCACAGTGGCATATAGAGGGTTAAAAGGCATATCATGGGGCACAATGGCATTTAGAGGGTTAAAAGGCATATCATGGAGCACAGTGGCATATAGGGATGGACATATGAAGATGCCCAAACCTGAGGCTCCCAACACCACCTACCGAGAACCTCCCATCAAATGCTCTCCCCCAGAGCATTCACACCCCCTAGATGCCTGGTAAGCTACCCACACAACTGTGACAGCAGAAATACCCCAACATAACAATAAACAGGGAGGGATGGCAGGACAAACAACACAGGGTAAGGTGCCTACCAAATGTCCCTAAACCTCGTGTCACAATGCCTTAAGTAACTGCCCCCTAAACCCCACCCACAACCTACCAAAACTGTTACCAAAGCCTGGCCCTCCTCGGGAGCCCAGTCATGGACCACTCTGGCCATGCTGACCCCCACAGGCATCACTATTGTGGTTTCAAAAACCCTGCATCACATATTTAAAGGCTTCACTGTATGCTAATTTAAAATTGTGATAGTCTGCCAGTGCCTGCCCAGTGCCCTACTGCTGCTGCTCTATGACTTACTCCGAGGGATCAATTCATAAAAACTGTCAAATTCGTGGGGAAATCCAGTCCCATAGTATGCTGCTAGATGTGCCTATCCATTGCAAAATTGAGTCTGGATCTATACCTAAGCCTTAAGATGATAACCCAGTAAATGAAAAGTGAGCTAAGAATGTGGCAGGGACCTCCTTCATTGAGAATATTGCACCAAATTTCTTTATGTAATGAAAAAAAACCCCATCCAAACCAACAGATCAGGAAACTACATTTGTTGTCCGAAAACGAATGCAGCAAAAACAAAACGACAAATTTGTCCGAACAGGGCTAGTATCTCTGTTTTTTGTAAAGCCAGACTCAAGGTGCTAAAGGGAGTATCTTGGGCCATACATGTCAAAGCCATCAGTATTTATTTAGTTTCTCAACCAAAGTCACAATGCATTTATGAATATTCATAATGTATAACAATCTTCCCTGTCGAAACATTTAGTCATTAAAATTCCGATGAGAAGATAGTCAATACACACCTTTACTAATATAGGTAAGCCCAAGTCTGAAAATATAGAGAAACATTTATGTAACTAAATTTTCCATATTTTAGCACACTGAAATGGGTAATAATCCAGGAATTTGCAAAAGTTCATTATATACAGTGCTAAAATATGGAAAATGTCATTACATTAATTAATCTTTGTAGGTTCTATATTTTAGCACACTGGCATAAGTATCCGTAATCCAGGAGTCTGCAAAAGTTGAACATCTAGTGAATGCACCCCTTTGTGTCCAAGAAAACGCCTGTAATTAAAATTGAATAGCTGACAACTTTAGGATATAGCAAGAGATGTGATGAATAGCAATGTCAAAATTTCTGGAGTAGATCACAAAATTTAACTATCCATCCCGGAGGTCCTAGTAACTTTAGACGAAATTACAAAGTTCAATTTTTTTTAGGAAGAATGTCTTGGTAATCACTAAGAAAAACAATTATTTTTCCATGAAGTTAATAAAAGAATTCCAAAGGTCTCTTTTGTATTTTCTGTAGCATATTTGTTCTCCAAATATTTTTAAGTTAAGAGACTTTTCAGGACAGTTGTATAAAAGTAGCACATTTTTTTCTGCCTTAAACTGTTTTATGCATTATTTAGTACAATTTTATAACATTAATGACTTTCATTGTTATAAAATGCCCTCCTTCTTCTGTTACTGTGTTCCAATAAAGTTAGCTTGCTGTGAAATAGCATTTAGAAATCATTAAGGGCTGAAGAATGGTGGGACTACTTACCATAAACAAGAAAGGCTGAATAAGCTTAGTCAAATGTGCATTATTATTGCTGTAAAAACATATTTGGCATGGTGGAGGCAGTGTGATGGCATGGACGTGCATGGCTTCCAATGGCACTGGGCCGCTTGTGTCTACCTGATCGAGACAGCATACGTTTCACTTGCAGAAGACAAAATTTAACGGGGAAAGACCCACAAAAAAACAACAACTGAAGACAGCTGCAGTAAAGGCCTGACAAAGCATCGCAATGGAGGAAAACTAGAGTTTGGCGATGTCCAATGCGTTCCAGACTTTAAGCAGTCAATTTCTGCAAAGTATTAAAAAATGAGCATTTAACTTACGATTGTGTTTATTTGAAATAAGGGGACTGTGTATGAAAATAGTTCCACTTCCTAAACGTTTCATATGATGTTTTTGTTCAACCCCTTGAATTGAAGCTGAAACCCATTGTGGTGGCGTACAGAGCCCAAATTATGAAAATTGTGTCAGTGTACAAATATTTCCGAACCCAACTGTACATATATACATATGTAATATGTACCACAGCCAAAAATGCTATTTTTAAATATGTATTTCTTAAATTTCCAACATGACCTCGGTCTTCCTGTTCAATAAACCCCATCCGAAATGAGTTTCTCTCCACTTCTTATTCTTAAACGGCTTTCATATTATGACTAGTTACTCCTGTTTCTTATTTTTATACTTGTTTGAGTTTCATTTCGTGACACATCTTTTTTATTGCAAATTTAAAAATGTGATTTTTTCCCCCCTTTGATATATATTTACGTATGCTATTGCCGCCACTAGAAAATGATGAATTATTTTTCTGTGTACATTCCGTGTCCCTTAGGTTGTTTTCTTTCAACATTCTGCGAAAAGAATCCTAGAGTTGTAATTTAAAAGGTTTTTCATTATTTTTTTTTGCGCGCGGTTTGAAATTGCATGCTATGTCATATGCTGTTTGTATGCCTGCTGGGACTAGTCAGTGTATACATCACTCACAAAATGTGATTTCCTTTCAGACCAATTACCACCCAGCGCAGAAATGTTTTTATAATATTTTCAAAGACCATTGCACACAGAACACACATAACATATATTAAAGTTGCAGATTGCTGGATAGATTGCCCAATTGCCCAATATTTATTCAAGCTTATTGATTGCGAGATCCAACTATCTGAAAAATATGATTGTGTTACAGTACACTCCAATGTCCCAGGCAGCCCCTGAACAATTAGTGCATATACTTCCATATACTTATTTATTCCATATACAATTAGTGCATATACAAGTAATTCCATATACTTTCATGTGCATTTACTAAGACTATAAAAAAGCCTTTTCCATGGTCTGAACATTCTCGCCACTGAGCTCGCTTTGAGATAAACACAGACTCGTTCTGCATATGCCAAAACATGGGGTCTCATTAGACCTCATCCCAGGACATTCGCTGCTAACTGGCGGTAAGTATACCACGTGTTTGGCCAACAATATCTGCACAGCAAGTAACCCGGGGTGAGAAAAGGGGCAAAAGCATACGGAGGGTCTTCAGAATCCCTCAATGCATCTACAAAGGGGGCATCAAAACACCCCTTAGCTACCATATACATTAATGAACATAACATGGCTGGATTTTCCCCTTTAATAAAGCCTTATAAGCAGCGTTACATTTTCCTTTACAAGCAAACCTAGAATATCCTGGGGTTCATTTTATCCTATGCACTGCTCGGATAATTGTTAAAGGGTTACAAATCTCTTAATATACACTTTTTTTTTTACTAAATCCGATAGTAGACTGAGAGAAGCTCAGCAACTTGGATATTTTTTTTTATTGCAGAGAGAAGGTCTATATTTTAGGGTAAATCACAATTTTTTATTCATTTTTGGCAGTTCAAAGAGGGGGAACAGAAGGAAAAAAGGGAAGGGAGAAGGTACAAGTCAAAAATACACAACATCCATGAGGTATCCCCATACAATGCATGAAATAAATAGCAGCAGTAGGAATGGCGAGCAATCGATGTCTCAAGCACACGGCATGGCGTGCATTCCAAACCAACAATAGTGACCCAGCACACTGAGGAAGCGGCCAGAGAGGACGCAGAGGGGCGAAGGTAATAGAGAAAACGCGGCAATTGAAACGCGCCCCAGAACACAGGCTCAAGTGGAGACCTGGCACATATGGAGCACCAGACACATAGAGGCAAGGACAAAGAACGAGGAGGAGAACAGGGGTAGGAAAGATCACGGGGAACAGGGGGAGGGAGAGAAAAGAAGGAGGAGGAAAAAAATAAAAATAAATAAATAAATAAATAAAAAAAAGGAGAAGGAAGAGAAGCGCGCAAGGGGGAGGGGGAAAGTCTAAGCCAAGAGGGGGCGGATAAGAGGACCAGACACAAACTCCAACCAATAGAACCAGGTGGACCTGTAGCGCTCAGTCGCCCCAGTTGCCAAGAGATGTAATTCCTCAAAAATCCGTATCCGCTCCACGCGGAGTACCCACTCCTGAAAAGAAGGTGGATCAGGGCTACCCCAGTGTAGGGGGACCAGAGCCTTCGCCGCAGTCAGGAGATGACGCAACACAGACTTCCGGAACCAACGCTCAGAGTAAGGCATATGGAGAAGGAGAAAGAATTCCGGGGTGAACGGGATGGACTTGTCCGTTAAGCGCTGTATCTGTACATGAACAGAGGTCCAATACGGGACAATGCGGGGACAGTACCACCACAAATGAAGGAGGGAGCCCGGGGTGGCATCGCATCTCCAACACCTGTTGGGGACATCAGGGCGGTAAGCAGAAGTGATGCTCGGGGGCCTATACCAGCGGGCCAATAATTTGTAGGACATTTCCCGGTCCCCATTACTCCGGGAACAACCATGCGTGAGGAGGCATATTTTCTCCCAATGGTCATCCGAAAAGGTGGCCTGAAGCTCCAATTCCCAACTCCCCATGAAGGAAGGTGGAAGCGTATGAAAGGCCTCAAGGAGGAGGCCATACAACCTGGAAATGCCATGCGGCGGAAGTGAGGAAGCCAGACAGAGGTCCTCAAATCGTGTACAGCTGCGCAACATAGCATGCTTCCGGGGCTGAGACCGGAAAAAACTACACAGCTGAGCATAACGGAACCTATCCAGTAGGGAAGGAGGCGAGCAGACAGCCAATTGCGTTAGGGGCCTAAGACCACCCACGGACAGGAAGGATTGGATCGTCGAACCCACAGCAGGGCTGGAGGCCGGGAAGAGGTCGCAGCCCATCCCGGGTGGAAAATCAGGGTTGTCCCGGACCGGGGTCAATGGAGAGGGGACAGAGGAGAGCCTCGTCTTCCGCACGATCTGGTGCCAGACGCCGAGGGTGGCCCGGATGAAAGGGTGCGGCAGGGATAACCTACGAGTCGTTGGAATCGAGAGCCAGGGCAAGCCCTTCATGGGGAGGCCAAGCAGGGCCGCCTCGGCAGAGACCCACTGCTTGTGGGCGGGGCTGTGAGACCACTCCAAGACCCGAAGCAGGTGGCAGGCCCTGTAGTAAGAGCGGGGGCAGGGCAAAGCCAGGCCCCCAGCAGCCTTGGGGAGGATCAGGGTAGCAAAGCGAACCCGAGGGTTCCGCGGACCCCACACAAATCGCAGAAAGACAGACCGTAGCGTATCAAAAAAGGAGGGAGGTATCGCAATAGGGAGGGTCTGGAAGAGATACAAGAGACGAGGCATAATGTTCATTTTGATCGTGTTAATCCGGCCAGTCCAGGAGATCGCCAAGTTCTTCCAGGAGAGTAGATCAGCCTGGAGTCGCGCCAGTAAAGGCGAAAAATTATAATGGAAAAGCTGGGAGAAATCAGGAGAGAGCCAGGTCCCGAGATACTGTATTTTGGGGCTACGCCAGGCAAAGGGGAAAGAAGCCCCCAGGGAGAGAGCCTCCTCCTGAGGCAGATTAACATTAAGAATTTCCGATTTAGAGGCGTTGAGCTTGAAATTAGCGAGAGCGCCATACGTCGAGAACTCCCGAAGGAGAACGGGGAGGGTGAGTCGTGGACGGGTGATGACAAACAGAAGGTCGTCGGCGTAGCCCAAAACCTTGTGGTGCGCGGACCCCAGCTGGAGCCCACAGATATCAGAATGCAACCTGATGGCCTGGAGGAAGGGCTCAAGGGAGAGCACAAAGAGTAGCGGGGATAGTGGGCAACCCTGGCGAGTGCCATTACGAATAGCAAAGGGGTCTGAGAAAAAGCCATTGACCTGGACACGAGCCGTGGGAGTGGAGTATAGAGACCGAATCCAAGTCAGAAGACCAGGGCCAAAACCCATGTGGGCCAGGGTGGACAGCATAAAAGGCCAGTGCACCCTGTCAAAGGCCTTCTCCGCATCAGTGGAAAGTAGAATAGTTGGGGTAGAGGTGTGTTTAGCAGAATGTATAAGTGTGAGGGCACGGATAGTGCTATCCCTGGCCTCACGACCAGGGATAAAACCAGTCTGGTCAGGATGTACTAACGAAGACATAAAAGGTTTGATCCTGTTAGCAAGGATTTTAGCGAACAGTTTCAAATCCGTGTTCAACAGGGAGATGGGACGGTAACTGCTGCAAAGTTCAAGATCCTTGCCCTCTTTAGGGATCAGAGCGATGGAAGCTGCGAGAGTATGGTCATGAACGTGACCCCCCTGTAAGATAGAGTTAAAAGCAGCCACTAAGCGAGGGCCTAAAATGTCCCGGAATACAGAGTAATAACGCAATGGAAGCCCATCCGGACCAGGGCATTTGCCAGAGGGGGAGGACTTAAGCGCCAACTCGAGTTCAGACACAGTGATTGGGGAGTCAAGAAGAGCCGCGTCATCCGCGGTGATCTTCTTCAGCAGCGTAGAATCCAGATACGAATTAATGGCCGCCAAGTCATTAGCGGAAGGTGGGGCAGTGGGATCTGGTAATAATAAAATAAAATAAAGGGGGAAGGGTGATGAAAAAGGAGGACCAGGAGGGAGGGAAGGAAGGAAGAAACAGAGGGGGGACAGGAAGGGCAAAGAGCAGTGAGGGGGAAGGGATAGGGTAGGGAAGACACACACTACGCCAGACGGGCAATACAAACCCGACAATACTACGGCGTCACCGTGTAGGGGAAGAGTCAACCGCGACAGAGAGGCCAAAGGAGAAACCAAACCAGAACAGGTAACAAAAACGAAAAAGAAACAAGAGAACCAAAGGCGGGCCGCCACCCGACACTCCGCAAAAAGGCGTAAAAAACAGCGGAGAATAGCCGCAAAGGCTGACAGGAGAGGCCCAGAGCCCACTCCGGGGAGCTCAGAAGCACACCAAAACCGTTAAGATAGTGAGCGGCGCAAAAAAAAAAAAAAAAAAAAAAAAAAAAACCCTCCATACAATAGCATCCGCGGCATGAGGGGGATCCACCGCAGTTGAACGGCAGTACACAATATGAGACGAGAAACGAGCACAGATCCCCAGTCCACAACAAATTCAATATGATACAGGACACGAGCATAGGTACGTTACATACATATGAAGATGATATAAATGTGAGCAAATGAGCAGAGATAGTGAGCGGCGCAAAAAAAGAAAAAAAAAAAACAAAAAAACCCCTCCATACAATAGCATACGCGGCATGAGGGGGTCCACCGCAGGCGAACAGCAGTATACAATAAGAGACGAGAAACGAGCACAGATCCACAGCCCACAGTACATTCGATATGATACATGACACGAGCAGAGGCACGTAATATACGTATGTAGAGGATATAAATGTGAGTAAATGAGCAGAGATAGTGAACGGCGCAGAGAAAAGAAAAGAAAAAAAATAAAAAATAAATAAATAAATAAAATAGATACCCCGTCGCACAATTGCATACGCGGCGTGAGGATGATCCACCGCGGGTGAACGGCAGTATACAATATGAGACGAGAAACGAGCACAGAACCACAGCCCACAGTACATTCGATATGATACACGACACGAGCAGAGGCACGTAATATACATATGTAGAGAATATAAATGTGAGCAAATGAGCAGAGATAGTGAAAAGCGCAAAAAAAAAAAACCCCATACCATAGCATACGCGGCATGAGGAGGATCCACCGCGGCAATATACAGTATGAGGAACGGCGCAAAAAAAAAACAAAAAACAAACAAACAAAAAAAAAACAAAAAAAACCCAACCCCTTAGACCCCCCACCCGGAACCCTCCCAGAGCCCATCGAGAACCCCCCCCTAGCATCCAAGTATAAAACCACAAGAGACAAACAAGGAGCTCCAGCAAATGAGCACCAACAGATAGATGGGCAGAATCATAGGAGGCAGGCAAATGTAGGGGAGGCAGTATCAGGCCGGGCAAAGGCGGGGTGGGGAGCCATGTCAAATGGGTAGAACATAAGCCCAGCCGAGGGATTGCGGTCCATGACATGAGCAGAGGAACCCAATATAATGAATGGCGCAGAAAACATAATAATAAAAAAAAAAAAAAAAATTAAAATCAAATGAATATAAGCCCTTAGGCCCCCCCACCCGGACCACCCACCAACCCCCCCCCTAGCACATAAGAATAGAACTACAAGAGACATACTGGAAACCCCAGCAAGTAAGCACCAATAGATAGATGGACTGAATCATATGAAGCAGTCAAATGTAGGGGAGGCAGTATCAGGCCGGGCAAAGACAAGGCAGAGAGCCGTATCAAAGGGCAGACCATAAGCC
>VKOC01017832.1:0-75889 GCA_009364415.1 Spea multiplicata
TGATTTTTTACCTTTTATATCATTTGACGGATTATTATTTCTCCACTGATGTATGATTCCATTCTCTGTTGTGGGGTGCCTTTGCGGGTGGGCACACTGTTGGGGTAGGGGGTGGTGGGTAGAGGGGTACTAAAGGGTTTCAGACTAGGACCATGTGCTACCTTATACAAGGACCCTGCTTTGTGAACACGACGCAACAGTTGCATATCTCTTTATTAGCTGGTCAATATGATTAGTGTACGACATGAGGTGTGGTGTAGGGAATATGCTGTATTCTGTCTCACTCTCACTGTATGTACAACAATACTTTGTGTTTGATCTGCTGTCAATAGTTTTCACATATTTTGACACCAAGTACCGTATTTGCTCGATTATAAGACGACCCTGATTATAAGACGACCCCCCAAAATCTAAATATTAATTTAGGAAAAAAACAAAAAGCCTGAATATAAGACTACCCTACAGGAAAAAAGGTTTACTAGTAAATATTAATTCATGTAAACATTTTTTTCCTATTTAATTATAAGCTATGATTGAGAAAAATATATATTTTTTTATTTCCTTTTATATGCACATCTGCCCCCAGAAATGCCTTATACCCCCTATTTGCCACTCTGCCCCCCATGATGTGCCTTTTAACCCCCTATATGCCAGAGTGGTATATAGGGGGTTAAAAGGCATATCATGGGGCAGAGTGGCATATAGGGGGTTAAAAGGCATTTCTGGAGGTATATATATATACTGCTAACAGCAATCACACTCCTATCAAGCCAAGGCAGCCAGTACATGCTGGAACCTGGGGATGATGGGAGTGTGAGTACAGCCTCCCTATGCCATGCTAACACCCACCCCCCTTACACATCCATGCTATCACACACAAACACACATTCACAAACATTTACATACTCATTCATTCCATTAATCACACATACTTCACACATACTTACCCAAAAACCCTCCCCACCTCCTTACCTGAACTGCAGATCTTTCACTCGAAGACTTCTGCAGGGGCCCGGCTGTGAGAGCAACTTCTCTGGCCCCGCCCCAGAGGAAGGAGGGGGGAGGCAGTGTTATGTGAGGAAGCTGCTAGCTTCCTGTTCTCCGGCTGCTAGAAGAGACGCTGCTCGCGACCAAAGCCCGGTAAGCAGCCTGGCCCCAGCAGACAGTTTTGAGGTCTGATTAGAAGATGACCTCGATTATAAGACGAGGGTATGTTTTTGCAGAGCATTTGCTCTGAAAAAAACCTTGTCTTATAATCGAGCAAATACGGTATTTACAGGTACACTGGGTAGTGCTTAGAGTCATCCAATATAAACTGTTAGGTTTTGTAAAAATGTTTAATGATATAATACATTAAATAAATTTAAATAAATAACAAATTCTGAACAGATAACACTGCTTTTTATAATAACAACCCCCCCCAAAAAACACATAAACAAAGTGACCAAATCGGCCTATTCTGCAAAGGAATTGCATCCTCTGCAAATGTATAACTTTATCAAAGCTATATTCATGTTCACTATATACTGAGCCACACATTAACAGTGGTACAGCATAACTGCCATCACTATATACTGAGCCAGACATTAATAGTTTCTACAGCATAAACTGCCATCACTATATACTGAGCCAGACATTGACAGTGGTACAGCATAACTGCAATCACTTTATACTGAGCCAGACATTGACAGTGGTACAGCATAACTGCAATCACTTTATAATGAGCCAGACATTAACTGTGGTACAGCATAACTGCCATCACAATTTACTGTTGCCAACTTTATTAGGGTAAGAAGCGCAGACAGTTTTTGTTTTTTGTATACATTGTACAGCCAATACACTGTTTTTGCAGCATGCTTACACCTGGTTGGTAGGCCTCGTATTATACATTTGTATTATTTGAGCCTGTGACTAGCTTAGCGCACCAACATTTTTTCTTTTCCCTGTTTGCACATATTTGAGGTTGTTGGCTCCTCATCAGTCTGGTTGCAGCTTGCTGTCCAGGGGTTAATAGGGAGGAGGTTTAATTACACCTCCCCCAACACATTAATAAGGTTTTGGTAGCAGTATAAACTGCTTTTTGTGCCCACTATGTAGGAGGTGAGAGTAGGTTCTCACCCTATTGAGAGTGTGCCTTGACGTGGCGGGTGAGCTTAATTATGCTTTGGCCAATTCATATAACCAAAACCTCTCATTTATATTATGTTTATATATTTGTTGCCAACTTTATTAGGGTAAGAAGCGCAGACAGTTTTTGTTTTTTGTTTTTTGTATCACAATTTACTGAGCCAGACACTGATGGTGGTACCACATCAGTGCCTGGCTGAGTATATAGTGATTGGAATTAAGGTGCACTGTAGAGACTCAGACCTTATGAGTTAGTGAGTAACAGTGAGTTACATACAACAGTAAAAACCATTGTTATTGAAATGTGCTACACCTACTAAGGTGACTGTATCTGTTGTTACACCAAGTAGATACAAAATGTATTGCAGGCCAGTATCTCCTGAAGGATGCATGTATTGTAAACGTTTATTATTAAAGGGACAGTATGGCTATCCCATAAAATGTTGTGTAAAAATTACAGGCACAAAATAAAAAACATTTCCATGCCACTTGCTGTTCTTGAAATGCCTTCTACTTTTAACAATTAATTGCATGACAGTAGCCAGTATCCACTATCTGTTCGCTTCTGTTACTTAAAGAACATCTGCTTTTCATTTCCATACAGAGTTTATGTAAATTATGTTGAATCACAAAGCATGCACCAGGTCAAGTTGAATGGTGATAAGAACACATGTTAAATAAAACATGCCTTTAAGTGAACTCTTTTTTATTTGCATTTGAAGATAAACTTTTACAGCTGAGATATGGCTATAAAGATAATGCCCTTATTATGGCAATAAAACAATAAACTATATAGCATTTAGTGGTTACATAAAGATAGTATTTGCGCTTGGATATTCTGAACTCCAGCATGAGGTATCACAGCTACTTGAACAGTCACTGTATATACTCAGCTATTGTAATTTATATCTCGCAAGGATTTATCACCACATTATTCTGTGATTACACATTTTGGATTTTGTATCCCAATCAGTTTAATTATTGTTTAAAAGTTTGCCTAGTTAAAAAGGGCAGATCAGGGGCAGTGTATGGAAAGCCAATATTGTTTAATTAATTTCCTTTCAATTTCCTTTCCTGAAGTTCACTCCCTTCGTTTCCCTTACAAAGGCGTCCTAAACCAGTGAACAACAATCAGCAACTCAACAATAGGCAGAGATGACTTTCTGGGGAGGAAGAATGTTATTTTCTTGATGCGATTGCTCCGTTTCCAATGGTCCTCTCAGCTCCACCTTCCCTGCAGAGTGTTTTCTAGCAAGCAGCTGAACCCCTGCCCCATTTATTTTGATCCATACGCCTGTGTATACTTGCAGCGAAACACATGCCCATTATGCACAATCAGCAGATTCTGAGAGAAATTGCTAATTTCACTGAATGATGGGCATCAGTGTGAGTGTTACTGACACTTTTCTATGTTCCTTGTATTACTTGCATGTCAGTTGGGCACAAGTGGGGGTATTTGGACCATATTATAAACATTTGACCTCATATGGTTCTATTTAAGTATTGGTATGCCACTCTTTCTATGTTGTATTTTTAGACATAAATATTACACATGTGCAAATGGACCAAAAATCACTATTTTGGTTTGTTTTTGACCCATTCATTTTTGGGCAATGAATTGCACTCCCTACCCATTGGGTTTGGATGAAAACCAGGGGGCATTTTTAATTAGGGAATTGCCAGGTGCTCACATTCACTCTCATTCTCTCATGCTCCCTACCTCGGCTGCCCACCACTTCCGCCTCTTCTTGTTTTTGATCTTCTCTCTTTGTCCATATCTCTGCGGACATAACTTAACATGTCAAAATTCTGCAAATGTGTACTTCGTACATGCACAAGTCTAACAAAAAAACAGTTATTTGTTTCTAAACACTTTTGCACAAACTAAATTACTATTGTCTACAGGCTATAAGCACTGCAGAAAATAATCATGAAGTGTGTTTGTTGCTTTTTGGCGTATGTTATTTGCAAAAAAGCTCATGGGAGAAATGTTTTCATTAAATGATATGCAAAAAAGTCTGTACAGAGAAGGAAAAAAGATTAGAATACATTAGAGTACTTTTTACATTATTGACATTATTGAAGGTTTTTTCTTTACTAAGAACCTTGATCTCACAAACAGCTACCACTGCTGGGTGAACACCTTTAATTAAATGAATATTGTATTAAAAGAACGTTCCACAGCAATTAAAAAAATATTGACTCAAGGGCACTTACATATCATGAAGTATGCTTGTGTTCGCTAATCCAAGATTAGGCTTTAAAGGCTGACTCATCCTTAGAAAACCCTTTTGCAATTATGTTAATATGGTTAAAAATGTCCCTGTTTGACATGAAAACAGCCAAGTGACCCCAAACGTTTGAATGGTAGTGTATTTATTAAAACAACTGATATATATGTTCCAGTGTAGCTAAGACTCGGTGTGCAGTAGGTTAGGGTTTTTAGCAACCAGATCCCCACAGAGACTCACTTTCTACTCCACCAGTGAGCGACTCATTTTTCGCCAAGGTCAGTAGAGGTGTCCTTAAGATCACTTAGTTATAGGAGATTACTCCAGTGGCATCTAATCTTAACTGACAGGCTGAAGTGCTGATCAGCTGTCAGTGGTGTGGATACAGAAATTATCTTGATGTCTAGCTGAAAAGTTATTTTCAAAATGTAATGGTTCTTTATTTGGTTGATCTTCACATCCTAATCCCGTGGTGAACAAGCTCCAAAAGGATGTATTTACTTTGTCTGATTACCCTCCTGGCTCCTGATTCCTGGCATTCGTATCCTGACTTCGCTGATCTCTGTACTCCTGATTACGGCTCGTGTGATTACCCGCTTTAGTTCCTGTCCCGTGTCTGTCTGGTTCCTGGTCCATAACACCAGCACCTCCTGTATGTATCACAGTTACTTTCTCCTGCTGGCCGTCCTGTGCTATATGACATATATATAACCTCGTGCAGCGGAGAGAAGAGGTATCTCCGATGGATGGCCTACCACCCCTCTCAGGATGCCACACTAGGTGTAGTTGGCCTAATTATGGCCCTACTCAGTGCCAGAATACACCTATGTTTTTGAAACCACATTGATGCATCTGATGTATCAATGTTTTTGGAAACAAAAACATGCAGAATTTTTCAGCGTTTTTTCATATCACTCGTATTTAGAATTTGCACAAAAAATGCCATAAAAAACCCACCGCAGCCCCATTGAAACAAACTTCTTCGCTCTACAGCGGCGTCCAGCAATTACATAGTAAATTCACCTCTGCAGGGATTTAAACAGATTGTTTTTCCGACCTCTTCTTCTCCGGTACTTCAGTATGTTATTAAAGAACTCTTAAAGTAACTCTACTATTGAAAAGGTAAATACTTTAATTAACAGCGCATAAAGCACTCCCTGTCTGCAGTATTAACATTTGCAACCAACAGAACAGCATTTTTAAGGAAAAAAACATTGTAGGTACATTTCCTGTAATTATAATGATTTTCACAAAAGGTCAGTTGAATTTCTCTAAATTGAAAATCTTTATAGCAAGTATCCAAAAACAATCTTTTTCAGGATTATCACATTCAGGACACAGAACGAACTTTTGTAATGAATCCATTCTGTATGCCTTGCAGCTTATTTGCCTCATGAGATCTATTGACAATATAATGGTCATTCTTAACATCAAACTGGGTCCCCGCTCCCAGCTCACAAGCATGACTGGGCATAGCCCCCTTTCAAATCACTCCTATCACCAACCTCTGGCCAACTGCTATACTTGTTAACTTTTAAAGGATTGCTTAATTATGGATATTTAAGATTCATTAAGAATTATTATTTTTATCAATAAGTATAATTATATAAAAATATTATTATGAAAATATTATTACATACTTTATGTACAGCATACGATAACGGGATGGGGCTTGAAACAACGGATCCAACAAGAGATACATCCAAACACACAACTGAAGGTCTAGCTACAATAACTAAACTTATCCAGACATGCACTGACAGACATATTCGCTGGGTTATTCATTAACACAATCCCTGTTCTATATTTGTTTAATGTTTGCACTTAAAGCTTCCACTTCACACAAAATTAAGCAGAATATACCGGTATTAAAAACAATAACATGATATCCTAGAGTCTATAATGCTGGTTAGAATGAAATCATGATAAACTTTACTGCATGGCCAGGTGCCTGGAGTTAACCCGTCTGCAATTCACCAGCTGCCATATCTGTGGCGGAAAGGAGGTCCCCTGACTTTCTGCTGTTGGAGCCAATGTCCAGAAGCGATCCCACTGAAACCAAGACAGAGAGTCAGCCACCTCATTATTCACCCCCGGCACATGATGTGAATGTAAACATTGAGCTGAAGGCAACACAAAACCAAATGACAGGAGGAGAAGAGGTTTGATGTGTAGTAACCTGCAACATCACCATATTATTGCAATGAAACAGCATTTAAACTATAGAGGACAACTCCAGAAGAGTAATATTTTGCGGCTGCCCCCCATTGGCCGGCAAAAATATGCCCCAAAACCATGGCCCCAGCCTGGTCCAAATTGACAATTGCTACACTGCTATATTGTCCTTAGCACTGATCAATTAGGCATAATTCTACATGAAAAATGTAATTTCCCCATCAATGTCACCTTCTACGTCTCACCATCACAGGAGTAAGCAGTTCCTAAAATTTTTTGCAGGCAAATGAAATACCATTGTATCAATTTCTATTTCCAAAAATGTAAAGCACCATACACTGCTCTTGGGGGAACCAGAACATCACTAAGGAAAGATGCTTGAAAGACCTCAGACCCTGAGGAAGACCCAAAAGAGAGAGAAAAAGGGAGGAAAGGTAGGGGGATGCATCTGGTGGTGATGGAGCAGCTTGGCTGGCAGAAGCCGACCTCTTCCACGAGAATGACATCAAGCCTGATGCTGCCGACCAGACGCAGTTCCCACCTCTGGATGTCCTTCTTGGTTCACCTGCTGGTATCTCCTCTTCTTAAACTGCTATATCCAACAGGGGACCGACTCTCTCTCTTGTGGTCCAAACTGACTCCCCATCCCCTCTCGTGAACTTATAACCCCATCCCGGGATCCAGTGACCTCCCCCCTGGCAAGACTTGCTTCCCCAACCCCTCACCCATTGCTTTCATTAACCCTATCTGTTTGTCCTGTCTAACCTGATCCCGCTGCCCTTCCCCCTAAACGTCTCCAAGGCAGTCCAAAATTTGGTAGGATGTAAAAACAAAAAGACAATTAGCTCACAAGCAAGACATAGGAGCACATCATGGCATATTTCATCATATATGTTGGGCTAAGATCCAGGTACTACCCAGCATTTGAATTAATGCGTCAAAACATTCCAAAAGCATGGCTCCACTGACTCAGCCAATTGTACCCCACTTGTTAGCAGTTTGGCTGTGATAATTTGGAGGGTGACATTTTGGAGAATTTAGATGAGATGGCTCAGTTCTTCTTTCATGTCCTTTGCTCATACGCACTGCAACACATCCTCCCCTAGATGTATGAATCAGATCAGACCCTTATGGAATCCATATGTCACACTCATGACTGGGTAAACCTGTATTGGCCTGGAACAGCTCAGATAAGGTGTGTAATACATACTGTAGCCCAACTGGCTCAATCACTTTCCCTCTGCATGAATGTCCATAAAGATGCTTGCCTAGACATTCATTATTTTGTTTTTATTTACTTCATTTTTTAAGTAAACGTTGTTTACAGTATCAGATAGAAAATATTATATCATAAAAATATATTTGCAGACCATATTGTATGGTCTTTGTCTGGGAATACCATCAGTAATAGCAGATAACAATGCTATTTCTAGACAAAGAGCTTGGGGTTGACACATCAGAAACATGCCCAGGGAAATGGGTAGTGTTGTGGGTGAGGTGAGTGGGTCAGGAGAGGAGTGGGGCTAGTCATTTTCCTCTAGGCTCTCCGTGATCCTTCACAGAATGAAACCTGCTCCCTCCTCAACTAGGTTGCCAAACCATAAAGCATCCTTTACACAGCACATTAGGTACCAAGCATCCGCAATGCTGTCCTCCATGTCTGTTCCTGTAAAGAGATTGTAGAGTACAGAGGGGTAAGACAGGTGCTTTATCTCAACAGAGTCATTGAGCAAAGACATTCCTTTCTCACCACGTCCACAGCTTGCAGAGCCAAGCCCTGGCCATAAACTCAACTCATACAGTGCAACTGACTGTCTTGCCCACCATTACTGGGCAGCCGTAGTAAATTACAGTTACAAAACTGCTGCTGTTATATAAAGCCCACACTGACCCTCTGTTCATCGGTTCGGACCGCATTGCTTGTACTTCACGAAGCCATGTTATCGCCGGATGTGGAGAAGTTAACAAAAAGAAGAAAAAAGCCCTGTAATTGAACACATCAGCTGAATCAAGACAATGAAGAAGAATTGCCAAGAAAAGCACTGACTACAATGATGACAGAAATAGGAAGAAAGCCAAGAGACGGATGCCAAGGGAGTAAAGAATTTGAGGAGACGTGGGCACTCGGCCCTCCAAAATACATTTTACATGCACTACAGTGCTACAGATAGCACCAAAGCTCTGCTTTCCTTTCAACTCTTTGGCTTGGAGGATTGCTTGGAAACTACACATTTACACAGATGTATAAAGGGAACATATCTGCAAGTATCAAGTATCGCTTTATTAAAACAATATATTTTAATTCTGGAAGCAGGGCATCGACAACAAACGCATGCAGAGTGAGATTATCACAAAGAACTGGAATGTTAAGAAAAATGTAATGTTTTTCTACAGTGCTTACATATTACATACATACTGGTGCTTTTAACAAAAATAATCTAGATGACCCTAAACAGGGTAAGAATTACTTTATTACCAAGGGGTTCAGATGCAGTCCAATGTTGGCTTCATTTTTGGTACAGGAAGATATAGTAAAACTAGAGATGATGGAGTCTTCAATGCGATGACTTTTATTGAGCCAACGGTACAGAGCCATTACGATGACTCCTCCGTGGAGCGCAGTATTCCAGCTGATTCCCGGTGTTCTTGTTTTGCCTCTTCCTTCTACACCAGGAACAGCGTTCCTTCAAACCAGAAGATCTTCCATTCTCAGAGTGGACATTTAGTCTATTTTTCTGATTTCTACTAAACAGCTAATAGCTAGGAATTGAATATCTACTAAAAGAAAAGCGTCAGCGCTATGGAAGGCAACAGGATTATGGAACAAACGTCCCATGAACATAATAAGTGTGTGTGGTTGATCCATCATACTAGACACGGACATTAAGCATAGTCTTTATTTGAGTCAGGCTCATAGGGTGACTTCCCATATACTCCATTGTGAGTTTAACCAGGTTTGGGTGATCTCTTAAATAAAGTATATTATATTATGGATGTCAGGTGCACATTGACCATTTCAACCTGTTCCCATTTATTTATTTACTTTTATTAATTTCATGTTAATATTATATATTAATGCGTTTGTCTATTTACTATGTTAATCTTATATCGGGGCATGTGCGATAGTGGGGCTTCCAACATTAATACTGAGTTATCCAACACATTTATCACCTATTTTTTCCTACTCTCCCTGTATGCTGACCCATGATTTCCACTTAGGACGTATTCACTAAAGGGAGAGTTTGGGTTCCTATACATTATAAAAGTCAAACCCAGGTACAGAGCTTGGCTGGCTCAGTGTAAGGCATAGTTCAATCAGTAAAATTTCCATTAAATGATGCATTATGCAGGGCCAGCTCAGGCATTGTAGCTGGAGATCCCCACTAATGAATTCAGAGCAAACAAACCGCTGTGCTGTAAAAAAAAAAATATTTGCCCCGTTCCCAGTTTCTTCTATTTTTGCTTATTTGTCACATTTAGATGTTTCAGAACATCCAACTAATTTTAATATCAGAAAAAGACAACGTGACTAAATACGAAATGCAGTTTTTAAGCGAGTGTTTCATTCATTGAAGGTATAGAGATAACCGGTAACCGGTAACCGGCAACGAGTGTTTCCCGTGGCCGAGGGGGTATATAGTAAATAGGGGTTAACCGATGACAGTGAGTTTTATGTGCGCGTTCCCACGGTTACCGTAACCGCATATTAAGAATTACTGACTAGAATATATATAAATATATATAAATATATTAATGATAAATTATATATACTTTACCACTATTAAACAACGATGTAAATAATAAAAAATAATGTTTGACAGGTAAAAGCCAGACAGTTTATAATAACTTCTATTATTTGGGCAGTACTGGCTTTCTGTTACACTCCAAGTTATTAGAACTGAGGGAAGTTTATTCTGAACCCACACTGAATTTTAGGCGCGCACAAGTCACTTCGCACTCGGGGGCTGCTGTTAAAGCGGCCCAGAGTGTCTCCATTTTCTTCATGCCCCCTGCACGCTGCCTTCCCTCCCCTTCCCCGGGCTGAGGGCATGAGGAGCGGGGCGGCCATATTGTGTGAAGCTGCTGTCAGGCGCCCTGTCAACCCCTCCCTCTCTCCATCCACCCTACTGTAGCGGGCGCACAGCCGACTCCCCTCCCTCCTCTCCTTCCTCCCCAGGGAGACTGCGCGGCCCCAGCCCTCGCTGCTGACACATCCTACAGAGCTGCCCGAGTAACGGAGCCCGCTGCCGGGAGGAGGACAGGGTGAGCACAACTCCCAGGCCTCTGGCAGGTAATTACGGAGTTAGAAAAAGCTGGGCCCCGGGGGAGGATGGGGTGCTTGCCGAGCCTCGGGAGTGTGGAAGTTTAGCTTTTCCCCTTATATAACATTATTAACGAGCGCGGGGCAGGGAGACCGGCTTTAACCCTTCAACTTGGCCTACGTGTTGCTAATACCTAATGGGATATATATAATGTGTCTGTCTGTATGTATATCCCTATCCTTGTCAGTGCATCACACTGTGTTTTGGGGGGGTTTCTGAGTTTAGAGCCCTGGCCTACCCACTTGCAGTGGGTGCAGTGTAAACTTTTAAGTGCAGTCTCACGTCGTTTAGGGGGTCGTCAGTTCACACGTGGTTGGGCAGTCGGTGCCGTCTCACCGGTGAGGTTGGGGGGGGTCGGTGCATGCGTTGGGCTTGGGGTCGGGGGGTCGGTTGCAGTCTCACGGTGGTTGGGGGGGGTCGAGTGCGTCTCACGGGCGCGATTGGTGGGGTCGGTTCAGTCCTCACGGTGGGTTGCGGGGGTCCGTGCCCAGTCTGTACGGTGGGTTGTGGGGGGACGGACTGCAGTTGTCACGGTGCCGTGGGGCGGGACAGGTGTTCGCGCGGCCAGTGTCACGGTTGGGGTTGGTGGGGACCGGTGTCGGATTTGCAGTGTCACGGTGGTTGGGCGGGGGGTGGTTCTGCAGTGCACGGTGGGTTAGGGGGCGGTCGCGTGCAGTGTCAGTGTGCGTGCTTGGGGCGGGTCGGCTTTCAGTCTCACGGGGGTTGGGGGGGCGGGTCCGGTGCAGTGTCACTCAGTGTGTTAGGGGGGTCTGTGCAGTTCTCAACGGTTGCTTTATTGGTGGAGCAGAAGGCAGGGCAGAGTTGGAAGTTTGCGCTCCCGTATATATACCCCAGGGGGTGATATGAAGTCTAAAACGCCAGACACCCCGCTGGATTCCCGTCCGTCCCCTCCTGATAGGGCTGCTATTTTTGTTTAAGCTGATGAATAAGTCACTGAGGTCAAAACGTCAGCATATGTAGCATATGTTATCACCTGGATATTTTCATTTATTGAAGCGTGGACGCTCGCCTTCTTCCTATCGCTGATCCTGACCGGACGCGCCTCCGCCGCATAAGCTTTTGGTTTATTTTTGGTTTTTTTTTTTGGTGTGCAGCTCTGTTATTTTATTCTATCCCCAATAGGTTGTAACCTCTCAGACACAGGACCTCCTTCTCTACCAGAAAGTCTCAACACACTGATTTTATAAAATGTGATGCTATTGGTTATTATAATTATAGTTTTATGTAGCACCATCGTATTCCACGGCGCTGTACAATAGCTATTATGTTCTTTCCATTATTGTGATAACACCATGCAATCTGCTTCTAATCTAAATATCTGAGACAACTCGGTAAGGGTTAAATAATAATAATTTATTCATTTCATGTATGAGAGTAATTTAGAGTATTAATGTCATAGATGAGACCTATACGTACTATAGGTAGAAACCAACATTTTATGTTTTGGATGCTACTACTGTGCCCTGAAACGGTTAATTTCCACGAGTTTAAAAAGCGTTGTAAGTCTGAGTCAATATCTCAAACTTATTATCCTCTATATAGCGCCACCAATTTCTGCAGCCTTTCTCACAGTCCATGCACTCAAAGGGTACAATAGACTAGCTGATACATGACTATTTTTGTATTGTTTTTCTATAGCACCGTCATATACTGTAGCCCTGTCTACCCGCTGTACAGCGACTGTATCGTATGACTGCTTGTGATGCTGGAGGTGTAAACATGTTTGCTTTCTTCAGATTTGAATAGAAAGCACTTGGTCTTCCTGATGGGAATACGTCTGTTTTATTACGAGCGTGAAGAAAAACTCCCGCGACCAGAGGACATAGTCTTAAATTGGAGGGCCAAAGGGTTTAAACGTAGTATCGGGGAAGGATTGCTTTGCTGAGATGATAGTGGATGCACGGAATAGACTTCCAGCAATACAGTCAAGCAGTTTTAGGCTACATGGGATAGGCATAGGTCTGATTCTGTGAAACTCGGCTAGCTATGGTCTCTGTATCTTTATGTCTGGTTCATAAGTATTTGCACTCATGAGTTTGTACAGAACCAAGACGCGGCCGGACTTCTGTAAAATGCCCGTTCTTTGCTCCCTTATTCACTCTGGCTTCATAAAGCAGCAAATGACTGTAAGGAAAACCCTTGTGTTGAAATCATTGTGAGGTGGGTTTCGTAGGACCTCCTGGAACTCCTGCGCTAGAGATAGCTGGCGGCGAGTAATCTGCACAAACGCAAGGAAAGGGCAACATCAACAAAAAAAGAGGTTAGCGTTTATATTCTGTAATGTGTCAAAACGTGACCTCTGTATTTTACTGAACTGGTCAAGGTCTCGACTGCCAACACCCGCACCTGATTTTGAACTACAATCCTCACAATCCCCTACCAGTTCCAGAGACTGCTTGATATTGTGTAAGGAGGCGTCTGGTAACAAGGCCAGGCCCGCTGTTGGCATAGGCCCGCTGTTGGCATAGGCCCGCTGTTGGCGAATACAATGGAATGTATTCACCAACTGTATACGTTGTGTATGAGGCAACCTATTTGTATGCCCTGTAGCAAGTGATTGGATACGACACATTGCGTCATAGGAAGGTGTTATTTTGTTGTTCTGTGGAATTAGTATCATGGCAGCAAGGTAAAAGTACATCCTTGACTGGAAGGCGCATTTATTATGCAAATGTACTGTGTGAATTGTGAAATGGTGAGCTTGATGTTCCAATAATATGCAACCATGGTTGTTACATTCACAATGTACAGTGTGTAGAAAAAATAACGTTCTTACCCCAAATGTCTTGGTCTTCCAATGTGAACTGTGTTCCCGCAGCAGCAGAAGCGCTAGGAGTGCCATCCTCGAGTGTATTGCGTGCAACGCATTCGCGTAGCCGGAACCCGTCATTCATGCGCATGTGCTCAGCCGCTGCCTGGCTTAAGGATATTTGGAATTATATGCTGATGGCATGCAGGTATATGCAGTAACATGGTGCCCTGTTTTTTTGTTTTTTTTTTCACCTCTCTTTTTTTGGTGTTGCTCATTGCCTCAATATCGATGGTGGTAGAACGGGTCACACCGAACGGCTCAGTGACATTAAATGTGGTCATGGGATGTCACAAGTCAGGTTATACAGTTTCCGCCCTGCTAGATGTCCCCTAGTTTAATGTAAATGTTATTATTGTGAAGATAAATAGGTAGCAGGGCAGCTGAGCACACAGCACATACGTCTCCAGGAACTATATGGTGAGTGATGGTACAAACTGCCTCAGGAGCTTCATGACCACTAGACTATGGATCGGTGGGAATTTGTTCTCTGCTTCACTATCTGGTCTGACGGATCACAATGTTACACAAAGTGCCTCTTCTAGCATGGCTGTGCCCCTGTTCACAGTTCAAGATACATAAAGACATGGTTTGAGTTTGGTGTGTGGGGGGGGGGGCACATAGCATACATAGAGCCCTCACAGTAATACTTATTGAACATCTTTTTGTCACCCACATCTCCTTGAAGTCTTCGGAGTTCTCCCTTTGCTGGCTGTGCAATTAAATCGCATCTACTTGCACTTTTAATCCTACATAAAAATATTTCAGAAAAAAATGGCCTGTTCAAGTTCTTATTTACAAATGTGAGTTTATAAACTAGAAACCATTGGTATAATGGTACTGTAGGCTATATGTGCTAGCACATTTTTGTTGTGTTTCTTGCATATGAGTAAATGGCTTAGTGCAGTATACATCTCTTATTACTATAATTATTAATATTATTATGCCAACAATGTCTCGTTGCTCTTACAATACATATATTCAAGGGGTGCGACAAAGCTAGAACTGATGGACTAAGACCCACGGATACATTAGGTAAAGAAACAAAAGGAAACAATCCTCTTTCCCATACAATGAAGAATGCGTATTTGAACTTTGTAAGTTTAAAATACATATAACCTTTATGGGAGAAGGAGGTGGGGAAAGAGGCAAATGCAGACAATGATAATTTAGAAGGAACAATCAGCGGTTGTATGCGTTGAAGTGTGCATGATGGCTGGAGTGTCCCTGTAATTGATCTGGTCAGTATTTGCTGGTATGACTGTTTATTGACACACACATAGTATCAGTTTCCATCCCATCATTCAGTGTCTCGTAGTTTTAAAAGGCATATAAATGCAGAATGACAGGGACTCGCATATTTACAACATATGTCAGGTAGCTAAGAATACAGATACTCATTTTTAGCAAACTGAATGAGTGCAGCACTTGGCCACGCAGTATGTACCTCTGTGTGTATTTCCCTAGTAGTATTTAAGTGAGACAAAGCTGCCTTCATGGAGTTGTAGATAAAACACATACGCCACCTGTCAGTGGGTCGGACACATTAGGCAGCAAGTTGTCCTCGAAGTTGATGTGTTAGAAGCAGGAAAAATGGGCAAGCGTAAGGATCTGAGCAACTTTGACGAGGGCCAAATTGTGATGGCTGGAAGACTGGGTCAGAGCATCTCCAAAACGACAGCTCTTGTGGGGGTTCCCTGTCTGCAGTGGTCAGTACCAAAAGTGGTCCAAGGAAGGAAAAGTGGTGAGCCGGTAACAGGGTCATGGGTGGCCGAGGCTCGCTGATGCACGTGGGGGGCGAAGGCCGGCCCGTGTGGTCAAATCCAACAGACAAGTTACTGTAACTCAAATTGCTGAAAAAAGTTAATGCCGGTTCTGATAGAAAGGAGTCAGAACACACAGAGCAATGGAAGAAGGTGGCCTGGTTTACTAAACTGAGCTTTCTCTTCCATCACGTGGATGGCTGGGTGCGTCGCTTACATGGATGCACTATGGGAAGAAGGCAAGCTGGCGGGGGCAGTGTGATGCTTTGGGCTGGGTTCATCCCTGTGGATTTCACTTTGACGCGCATCACCTACCAAACCATTGTTGCAGACCATGTACACCCTATCATAGACACGGTATTCTCTAATGGCATAGGTCACTTTCAGTATAATGTCCCCTGCCACACAGCCTAAATGATTTAGGGATCGTTTGAGGAACACAACGAGTTCGAGATGTTTCCTGGATCTCAATCCGATTGGGCATCTGTGGAATGTGCTGGATAAACAAGTCCAATCCACGGAGACCGCACCTCGCAACTTACAGGACTTAACCCCTTAAGGACCGGGCTCATTTTTCGTTTTGTACCCTGTGGGACCGAGGCTGTTTTGACACTTTTGTGGTGCTTGTGTTCCGCTGTAATTTTCTCCTCACTCATTTAGTGTACCCACATAAGTTATATATTGGTTTTTTTTAGGACAAGATGGGCTTTCTTCAGATACCATTATTTTGATCGTATCATCTTATTTACTATAAAAAAAATAAAAAAAACATGGTGAAAAATTGAAAAAAAACACATTTTATGACTTTTATTTGAAAAATCTTTTACTCACCTAAAAAAGCAAGTAAAAAAACTAGCTAAATAGATTCTACTACTTGTCCTGAGTTTAGAGATACCCAATGTTTTTATGTTTTTTTTGCTGTTTTTTGTACGTTATAGGGCAATAAGTACAAGCAGCGTTTTATGATTTCCAAATCTTTTTTAACAAATCTGGTCAGTCTGCCTCCATCTCCTCTTTGGAACATCTTTGAAGCCGGTTAACTCAATTTAACCCATTCAAACCATATATTTTTGAAAACTAGACACCCCAGGGTATTCCAAATGCTGTTATTGTAACCATTTCCATGCACCACTTATACAACTACACTTTGTCAAACTTTGTAATAGTAATTTTTTTATTTTTTTTTTCACACAAATTGTACTTTAGTTATAGATATACAGGTCCTGGTATATTTCACTGTCAAACAACACCCCAATGTGTATTCAGGAACATCTCCTGAGTGCAGTGATACCCGACATGCATGGGTTTGTCGGGTTGTTTGAGATTTAAAATGCCACATTTGGGAAGTGCGCTTTTTTTCTCCATTTTGGTCAGTCTGTACCTATGCCCTATCTTTGAGCTAGGCCACTCCAATTTACCCCATCAGCCATTTTTTTTATATTAGACACCCCTTGGGTATTTGAAGTGCTTTTATTTTAACTCTTTGTTGAGATTTTTGAGAAATTTTAGCACTTGCTCAAAATAATAAACTTTATTTTTTTATTTTATTTTTTTAATACTTTTTTTTATATTTTTTTACACATTTTGCTGGTACTGGATGGTTCATCTAGTGAATCACTGCATAATTATTTTTAAATGTGAGCACATTTTTTTTTTTTTCCTTTTTTTTATTTATTTTTTGAATATTTTACTAATCACATTTCACATTGTGATTAGAAAGCTGGGCTCCATTGAATTGCATGGTTAAATGCAGTACCCGTACCTGACATGTGGTCACAGTCCATCCCGAGGTATCGTTGATCGCCTCCTAAACACTTTTAAAACGCGTCCGCCGCCATACAATGTATGGCGGATGTGGACGCCCCGGGGAGGGGCCAGGCATGGCCCCCGATGCCGATCTCGTCCTTGCTGTATGCCTCGACATTGAGGCATTGCAGCAAGGCCGTGTAAGCGAAGAAAGTGATCTTTGATCACTTTCCAAGCTTATTTAATTTTTTGACGGTTCAGGACTGTCAAAGGTCATTTAGTGACCTTTATGACATGACGGCAAAGGTCATTAAGGGGTTAAAGGATCCGCTGCTAACGTCTTGGTGCCGGATACCACAGCGCACCTTCAGAGGTCTAGTGGAGTCCATGCCTCCATGGGTCAGGGCTTTTTTGCTGGCAAAAGGGGGATTCTACACAATATTAGGCAGGGGGTCATTGTGTTATGACTGCTCGGTGTGTGTGCACTGTGTATACAGGTGTGTTGTGTAGGCTCCTTTCATTGTACTCATTTTAGAAACATAGAGAGTGATGGGCGATGAGAACCATTCGGCCCGACCTCTGAATACTTTCTTAAGTCCCTGGCCTTTTCTCATGGTATGAAGGTTAAAAGTAAGGATGTTTTCCTTTTACTGAGAGAGTGGTAAATACGTCTTAAACAAGTCAAGGACTGATCACATTTTTGAATGGCCTTCATTAGCCTGATACAGTTATTTGCTCCGGTCCTAACATGCTTCACATTGGCCATCCTCTGACTTCCTAACGGCCAATATTTTAGTTTGGGGATGGCCCTCCTTACCTCTTGTTTCTTTGACTCAGATAGTTATGCACTAATTGTTTCGTTTAGCCATTGTACAACGTTGCGGAATGAAATAGTGTTATATAAAACAATAAATGACAATAAGTTGTCATTGGGCTGCTTGTGCACCCGGAGAACATCATCATATCAGCTCCTCCATATCCTGTCTTCTCTGAACATCTGTTTCTTGCTCCAGGAAGCGCATTCATTGGCTGAAGTCCAGCGTATCTGGATGCAGACCAGCTGAGGGGACAAATACAATACATTTATATGCATGCTCCCTCGTATAGATATCAGCTGGACATTTATTCTCCAGGACCGCAATTTCATGGCTTCTGATACAAGCCCAGAGCAAAGGTTAACCAAGTTGCAACATTTTCTGGTATAGAGTTGCTTACAGTTCAACAAGCAGTACCATTCTTTTTGAGATATGTCCCTACCATGAACCGGTTGAAAAGTGACTTTGTGACAAATGTCTTGGATGATACATACGGTGCATTCCATCTCTAGCGATAGGACTGTTAGTTTGTCTTAGGATATCTTAAAGCTTTAGCACAGATTGTCCATTATTGGATGCGTTTCTAAAATGTTTACAAAGTGGACTTATATTTTCCTTGTAATTCTCTTTAATATTAAACTAAACGTACTGATTAAGAATTCTCACCATTATTTCGAAATATTTCAAAAGAAAAAGCACTTTATTATAATATCCGGTTGATATTGTCCTGACCAAGTGAAATCTTTTTTGATATTGTAATCTAATCTCTCTTAAAACTTAGCATACAGGCACGGGGTTGTCGAAACAAACAGGACTGCGAGGTGGCCAATAGCGATGGTGCTTATAACATAGGCGATGGGAACAGGGATTTATTAACTCAATCAGAAGCGTGCAGGAGAGTTGCCGTTTCCCCTGACTGGCTCCGTTATGCGCTGTGAAGGGGTCACCTCTGGTTTCTTTAGCAAGAATAGCTGAGCTGGCCGGCATAATTGCAGATCCTTCACCAGAGCCAAGTTTTATAACTTGCCATTTATTATTTGATTTATATTGCACCATTCTACAGCGCTGTACGATGGTTAATAAGTAGGGCATCACATAAGTGAAAGTTTGTGAGGGCCCCGCTCAGAACATTCAACCTTCCCACTTTAACTGTACAACCAAATTCGTCTAACTTTTTTTGAAGTCTTACATTCTCCTGGAATAATCCTCTGTTAAATTAACTTCAGCACAGTTTGCAGGTGACTTTGCTGTGCATTATTAAGGGCAAATCTCTCTGTACCGAGGAGGAGAGCCGGGGTAGCCCTACATAATACATTGAAAAACCAGTGAGCTTGTGAGGGGGTAAAAGCCGTCACACAAACTGCTTGCGACACCACAACCATTCACAGTTTTGGAGGAAACTGGTGGTTCTGTGCTTGTTGGTGTTTTTTTTACCTGCCTAAAAATCGTTTCTTTTAGCGATAACTGTTGCACAGGAGATTTTCAATCCTTCCCCCAGTTCAAAGCACCAGCTCCCTGCTTTGTCGCGATGCTATGAGGCCTGGCGGAAAGTTGGGAAGCATCCATTATTCTGAGAAAGCATGATGAGGGTTGTAGTACTTAGTAGCTGGTATTCGGAGAGACTGCCAATCTCTGAATGACATGCATGTGACATGCATGCGCGTCAATCTGATAGCAGTTCTGAAGCATTTACATTACATTACAACTATGTTAGAAGGAAATTCCTGTATGAGGGCTACCAGTTAGACTGGGAAGGGAAGAATGCGTTTGTGCTGACGGAATAGTATCGAGTATATCGCTTCCTTTTCAGCTTTGGCTGTAATGACCGATACAGATTCTTGTCTTTGTAGGTTGAAGGGGAGAAAGTGAATTTGTTGTATGGAGCCTCCTTAAATAATGTGGGTTACAAACTCGGTTAAGAGATTGAAGCGCCTGGTTTCTGGGTGCGTTATGGATTGGAGACTTGTGATAAAGAACCTTGGTCGTTCAAGTTGCTGATTGCTTGACTTTTCTATACATTCTGAAGGTCCAACTTCAGTGAACTTTTGCTGCAGTGAGAGCTCAGATGGGCCTGTAGTTTAACCCCTTAAGGGCAGAGCTTTTTTAATTTTTGTACTCTTACTGACAATGGCTGCTTCGACATTTCTGCTGTGCTCGGGTTTATCAGTAACTTTTTGCTCTCTCGTTTAGTGGACCCACACAAATTATATATTTTTTCTGACTTTTTTTATTTAAAAAACCTTTTACTCGTTTACAAAAAAACTAATGAAAAAATCCTTCTAATATTTGTCCTGATTTTGGAAATACCCAATGTTTTTTTTTTTTTTTTTTTGCAAGTTATAAGTAATAAGGACAAGTAGCATATTGCTATTTCAAAACCAATTTTTTTTTCAAAACTGGTCATTCTGCCCCCTATCCTTTTTGGGACGTCTTTGAAGCTGGCCAGTACAATTTAACCGGTTGAACTATGTATGTTTAAGAAATTTCAGGTGCTGGTATTTAACGCTTTCCATGCACTAATTGTACCACCAGCCTTTGTTAGCATTTGTGGTAATATTTTTTGCGTGTTCTTTTTCTTTTTTTCTGGTCATCCTCTCCCGTATGTCAGTTGAGACATTGTTGAAGCCGGCCAATTTAATTTACCCCATCAAATCATATCATTTTGAAAACTAGACACCCCAAGGTATTTTAACACTTTCTATGCATTCATTTTACTATCATAGAGGGCTGTAAAAAGAATAAACATTAATATTTTAGAGCTTCTTGATCAAAGGGTTGCCTTTTGGATTAAAAGCGGGAATGATAAGTAGAAGGTTGACCTTGATGGGTTAGTTATCCCCCCCCCCCACCACCTAAATTACAATGTGATAAGGCATACATGTGACTTTAGGATGTGGTGTGCTAAGAATTCCCCATGCCCAGTGTAACGGGTTCACCAAGAGAGCTGTAGTAACTCCCAGAGATCACCCACATGTATCCTCCTGTTGTCCCCGGAATCACTTCCAGCACCAGCCAGCATGCGCACCTTGGAACCCCGCTATGTGTACCCAATAAGTAGACACAACTACCTTGAACTGAGTACAGCAGGAATGAACAGTTTATTGTTATAAAACGTAGACTGATATATCCACAGAAGACATGTATACAACCCAACCTTTAATTCCCCTGGCAGCAATCCTATTGATGGGATTAGTTACGCAGTGGAGTCCCTACCTGTGCTGTTTGTCTGGAGCCATCTCTGAGTACATTGGGGTCCTGTATGACCGGTCATTCTGTCACACACGTTATTTCATCACATATGGTAGGATCATAACTAAGGCATTGTAAATATTTAGCGTATACCTTTAAGTCAGAGTTCTTTGGAGGGTCAGATGAGACCTTCTTGGGAACTTGTTTATTTTTTTTTATGGGCGCCACCGTCTTGCTAGAGGCAAAATCTCTCGCTATGGTGCTTGTGACCGCTCTCCAGAATAGGTCTTCGGTGCTGCTGAATGTCTCAGTAATCCAGCCATTTTAGCAACACTGTTTGAACTTGGGCAGTCCTCAACGATCTCTTTTTGAAGCAGACAGCAAACACCGTATTTAACATGGCGCGCCTTGACACTCCAATCAGACGTGGCCCCTGCTGGAGTTTTCGGTGTTGCTGAATGCTTCTACAGCGAGACATTTACAGCACCATTATTCGGTCTCTTTCTAAACCTGTTTACCCTCATGATGTGCCAGGCACGTTAGTCGTCGCCAACAGGATGTATTTCCGTGACGTATTTCCAAGGGGTGAAATTACTGAGGTTTCCGTACACATTCAGGGATACGTTGTCGAGGCTCCTTTTTGCTGGAGAGATTTACTAGCGTTGACCTTTAACGACATTGAAATAAACTCTCCTGGCAGCGCTCCCTTCAGTGAATAAACCCCTATATGTGTATATACAGACCTTGGCGGACCTGCACATCTTCTTTAATCTTGTGGCAGAGAAAGTCATGAAATTTCAGTTGCATTTAGTTAGGAACACAATATCAAAAAAGTCATTTTTTTTTTTTAAAATATTAATAAAACTTTAAAAAAAGATAAGAGATTAAACTAAAAAGCATAGCATACCTCCCTGTGCTTATTTCCCGCGGCCTGCCTTCTGTGCCGGACCTCACTTTAGCAAGGAGACATAAAATATACGAGTCTTCTCCCAAACATTGGATATTGGTTACTAATTTACTGTATGTTTTTATATATAAATCATAGATATTAATTATACTGGGGAATAAGTCGTTAGTCCACGCAATGTTTTTTTTTTTTTTATACAAAATATTCGGGTAATTTATTTCACTACCCCCTCTCCCTCTCCCTATGAGACTGCTGAGTATTTTTGAGACTTATTTTTAATACATCATATGACCTTATCAGCCATTATTTACCCATGTAAAGTGTTATAGGCATACAGCACATCAGAACGTGAATATATTTAGGATGTTTATTTGCATTTCTCTGTAAATGTCAGTAAAGACCGTAGGAGAGCTCATCTCACCGCGCAGCGTAACGCCTGATGGGTAGCTTGAGAGAAACCGGTCAGAGAAGAGAAGTAAACTGTGTGGAAACCTCTGACCCCTGCCTAGGTCAGTAAACTTTGTTTCATTGCAGTTCCGTTCCGGGCCTAAACATTGTCACAGCTAATCCTAGCGAGGTTTTCCGATGCTGGGAAAGTCCATGTGTTTACCCGATGCGGAGTGTAAATAAATGTTACAGGGACTCCCCAGCTGTTTTACGCGCTGTAATGCAGAAGATGGGGATACGACCTCTTTAAACTTCTGTGCTGTCCGACTTACACATTGGAGCTGGGATTCTGTAGAATCCCCAATGAAGATTTGCCCCATCCCCAGGTATTTGCTGGCTGAGCGCACGTCCGTACACCTAGTGGCCTAGCGCTGGCTTCTTTGGGGCTCCCATAGGTCTCAGTTGGAGCCGTTTGCTGCTGCAGCCAACCAGGATCATGTGAGGATCATTAGGCCACAGGGGTGGTGCAGCTTTGTAGCTGCAGCTTCTACCGCAGGTAATTACATATAATAGTATATGAATAGCCAGCAAATTACTATATTCTTCGTTCATCATCCTCCCTAGTTGTTCTCCAGCCAAAGGCCAAGCAGGCGTCATGGAAGCTGTTGTTAACAGCTAGAAAGCGTCCAATGTCTGGCTCCCTTCTTGCTATATTTAATTTTGCACTGATTTTGTTGTGAAAACGTGTGTTATATGTGGCGTTGCCAGTGTTACGCGTCATACATAAGGCTTTTCGGTGTCCGTTTCTTTTGAGTGATTATAACACCTCTTTTTTCTCCCTCTAAGGAGAGGACAGTCTATCCCAGAGGCAGGACGCGAGCAACCAGCAAGATGCCGAAACCGGTGAGTTAAATGAGTAGCGACATCTTGTAAACGTATGTAGGATATTTCTTAAAGCACGCAGATATTTCACTCTCAGCCGTTCTGGAAACGTTTTTTTTTTTTTAATCTGCTTTTATTTGCGTGTTTCAAAATGTGTTGAATGTTGCAAATGATTTTCCGCCAGTTACAGTACAGGTAGATACACAAACGTACTTGTTTTTGAAAGAAACAAAATTTTGTCCATTAGAATAACTTGGTGAGAAATCCAGCGCAGACGGTGTTAATCCCTCAAATGACTATTGTAGCAGGAAACAGCTGAATTCTAACCCAAAATCTTCATAGACGTACAGAGGCCCTTTATCAGTAATCGGCACTCCTGGGTTCCAATGTCGCGTTGTGTTCCCTAACCAAAGTTTAAGTTTTTAAAAGGCTAATTGATCGTTCGGAAACCCTTTTGCAATTACGTTAGCGCTAGATATTTCCTTGTTTTCCATGAAGAGCTGGTATCGATAGTATTTTCTCCCAGTGGGACTCGAAGCACTTTCTTAGCGCGCGCTCTCGGAATTAACCGAATGGGTATAATAGATGTTATCACCCAATCGATTCATTTATCGACCTCGGAAGGATGAAGGGATGAGTTGACTTTGCCGGATTTAACCCTGTGACCACTCGAAAAGACTCTACAGCCAGGGCGTTTACCAACCGAGCCATCACCACTTACTGACCCCAACGGTAGTGTAACGCTAGTTAATCCCAACTACTATACATTTAAAATAAATCTGATCTGCTCAGTCCATCTCGCAGTGGAAACTCATTGAGGTCGGACGTTCAATTGTTCTAGAATCTTCTGGATAAGTGAATGTACGGTATATGTTGGGACCTAGTGTCTTAATGGGATCTGCTCTTAAATCACTGTAATATGGTGCCCGACAGCCATCACACCTGTGCTTTCCATGCTGACCTTTGTAATCTGGCTGTAAATGATGCACTGGATGTAAAAGTCCATACCTGACCCGCAGTTTGCTATCCGCTGAATGCGACGGCCCATCTGTCACTTTAGTAATCCACTCACTTTAATGTAATACAGCCATTCATTCTTCTGGTCCCGCCTCGCGGCACATCTGTCGTACGCCTTATCTTGGTAATCCTTTTAAAATAATGTAACAAATCTGCCACGATAATACTGATCTTTTGAGCGAGAGAGAGAGTTTGTAGATGTTCTAGCAAATCTTTTAAGGTCTGACGATTGCACCCATCCCCCCCCCCGTGTCCGGTATGACTGTGTTTACTTTGAAAGTGATGTTTCCAGATTGCTGCCCTTGATAGTGGTATAGATTGGGAATTTATTAGACCCCTTGGACTGAATGGGATCAATATATCCCAATGTGTGTATGATGACTGCGTGGGGCTTCTTTACAGTCCACAGATGCCCTTAACCGAGTTACTAAAGAGTGCATGTGTTTTTCTCAAATTTTAGTAGTTTTATACATACATACATACATACATACATACATACATACATACATACATATACATGCATTCATATCTTGGGCTCTCCATGATGCAAAATACCGGCCCTGGCAATTTCTGCCGCGGTTACATTTGATGTATTCTGTGCTAAACTTTCAGTTCATTAGTTGTTGTTTTGCGTTATGTGCCCCCTCTCACGTCTCATTTACATGACGATCACTCATTACGTTACATTATAGCGCAGCGCTGCGATCGTTGGCTTTTGTGGCAGGCTGTTCTGTGCTAGCCTGTGTTAAACGCATGCAGAAACCTTTCGCTACGTGCGTCCTATTCCCCGGGTCCCTGAAAGGCAGCCGTGACCTGTGACAAATTTTATAGATTACTGCTTCCATCATTATAACCGCGGGTACCTTTATTTTTATTCAACCCTAAACCTGTGTATGCAGAGCCGGCTCACCCCTGTACGGTGCAGAGATCGGTAATCAGAAAGCGCCTGCTGCTATTCCAAGAATCTCTTTACTCTTCACAATTCACATTATGCTGTTACTCACGTTAAGCCACGTAAATCAAACTCATTAATTATTTGATATAGTAAAGTTCTGATCAATTCAAAATAACGCGATTATTTGAAACGTTTATCGAATTGACATAAACCCATAGAACACGCATTGACCCGTTTTTATGGAAGTAATGGTAACCGTATGCTTGTATCCCTGCTGATGGATTTGCTGTTTTGGTACCGGTGTTTCTTCGTGAAAGCAGGTGTCCCTTTTATCCCCTTAATGACAAAGCCGTAAATGTACGGGCTCAAAATGCATTGTTTTCAATGGGTTTAGGGACCGCCCATTGTCCTTAAGGGGTTAAACCTTACTTATGGTTCCGTCTGCTTCATTTTAGCATCCAGACAACAGTGTGATCGAGCATTATCAGTATTCTTGGTTTTCAGAGAAATGGATTCCCTTTTTTTGTTTTTTTGGCAGCTTTGTTACAAGTCCCTGTTTAGTATTCGAATAGGTTCATGTAATATGTTTTTTTCATGTAATATGTTTTTTTCATGTAATATGTTTTTTTCATGTAATATGTTTTTTTCATGTAATATGTTTTTTTTCATGTAATATGTTTACACAAATGGTTTTCAGTTGGTTTCTGTTCCAGCGATGACAAATCGGTCAGGGTAACGCAGCCAGATGTATTGTCAGAGGGCACCTGCTGCACACCCTACATATCCTCATATAAATGGCTGCTGACATTGGTGGAATAGACAAAAATACAGCTTTTCATTAGCCCAGTTTACCTAAAAGCATGATTTTTTAAAAAATAATTCTGGTAAACAAATTACCAGGGCCGGTATTTAGCATTATGGAGAGCCCAAGATTTGTATGTATAGAAACATACGTGTGTGTGTATACATATATATATATATAACGAACAAATCAATATAGAAAATAAGTAAATGGATACAAAAATGAAAGAGTATTCTTGTCTGCGCTTTGATCTTAAAAAGAAAAAAATCAGTAATTCAGTGATTGTTGCTTTCTAATGTCGTTGGCAAAACAGATACTATCAACGTGTGCGAGTTAACAGTAAACAAATGGCTACTGCACTTCGGGATGCGGTTACTTTGGCCACAATTGCAAATCTGCATTACTATTCAAAACACTGCGGAGTTAACTGAGCCCGAGACGCGCTGCTGGTTGGTTTATTGATATTGAAGTAAAGAAAGTTAGTGAGGCTTTATAAATCCTGTAAGTCATGGAGCCTCCATTCCTACAAATCTCTTATTACCTGGAAACTCCCCATTTCCCCAATATCCCAAAATTGATTGTTTGGCTGCGAAGTTTTTTTATCTGTTCCTGGTAATGAAGGAACACAGATGCTGGCTTTCTGTATGCGTCAAGGCAATGCGATTATGATTTTCGGTGGTGTCAGAGCTGGAGATGTTTGTGGGGCTGATGAGAATGGTATATTTTTTTCTTAGCAGCTCTCATGAATCGCACCTATTTTTCTGCACCGTTCTGCTGTAAATTGCTGCTCGGTAAACAGGTTTTCTTGCTAACTTTACAGATGAATCACGAGGAGTTTGTGCTCCAACCGCTAGAACAAGAGCAAAGCCGACGCGTTACAATTACTTGGCTTGATAAATGGATTCTAGAGAGGAGACGCGGGAAATAGAAATGAATACTGATCACGGAATTAGAATCATTTAGAAAGGGAGATAAGATGTGTCTGAGTTTTCTCTTCTAATGGGCGGTTAATCGAGGAAGATTTCTTCAGTCATTTTACGGATTTATTAATGCATTCTGGAAGCTGAGCTCAGCCCTCCAAACTGGAGAACACGTGGAGCGCTTCTGCTCCCACTCCCAGGGCCGGACTGGGAATGAAAAGCAGCCCTGGAAACATTTGGAGATCAGCCCCATATAGGTTATCTCGCAGACAAGCTCTTATACTCACACTCACCCCTTATACATACCCGAGTCACACTATTTGCCATACAGATATAAAACATTATTTGTATTAAAATACCAGAAATCAAAAGTGTTAAAAGGCCCTAATAAATTAAATACCTTAGATATAATGGAATCAAAACATTTGCTACTGCAAACATTTTTAGAGGAAAAAAGTTATTATTCATGATATTCTTGTAAGAAATGTAAACATTTTTCCTATTTAATAAAAGCTATGATTGAGAAAAATATTTTTTTTTTGTTTCCTTTTATTTGCCAACCTGTCCCCAGTTATGCACATCTGCTCACAGCCATGTCACTCTGCCCCCAGAAATGCCTTATACCCCCTATATGCCACTCTGGCATGTAGGGGGTTAAAAGGCATATCAGGGTGCAGAGTGGCATATAGGGGGTTAAAAGGTATTTCTGGAGGCAGAGTGGCATAAAGGCATATCATGGGGCACTCTGCCTCCAGAAAAGCCTTATGCCCCCATATAACACTCTCCCGCCCCCCCATTTACCACTGCTTCTGATTCCTTGGTGGAGGCCGGTGTTCATGAAATTAAAGCGTCCGGCCATTGGGAGCCGCTCAGCTCATATGAGAACAAGAACAATGACCAGCTTTTTCACACGCTGACCCCGGCACTATACTTATACTCACACGCTGACCCCGGCACTATACTTATACACACGCTGACCCCCGCACTATACTTATACACACGCTGACCCCCGCACTATACTTATACACACGGTGACCCCGCACTATAATATACACAAGCACGCTGACCCGGCACTATACTGTATACAACAACGTGACTCCGGGCACTATACTATACCACACGGACCCCGCGCACTAATTTAACTTATACACACGCTTGACTCTCCCTCGCACTATCTTACACCTTGCTGGGGACCCCGGCCCTATATATACACAACGCTGACCCCGCCTAACTTTATAATACACACGGTGACCCCGGCACTGAATACTTATACTCACAACACTGACCCCCGGCACTATACTTATCATCAGCGCTGACCCGCACGCACTATACTTTTATTACAACACGGCTGACCCCGCACTATACTTATACCACACCCGCTGGACCCCCGGCACTAATACTTATACACACGCTGCCGGCAATATAACTTATACACACGGCTGACTCCCGGCAAACTATACATTACTACACAGCTGGACCCCCGCACTTATACTATAACATCCTGCCACCCGCACTAATACTTATACACACATGACCCCGGGCACTATACATATATACACACTGACCCCGGCACTATACATATACACACGAACTGCTGACCGGCACCTATACCATTTCACACGCTTGAACCGCCCTATACATATACATCACGCTGAACCCCGGCCGCCTATACATATACAACACGCTGACCCCGCACTATACTCTCTACAACGCTGACCGCCCGCACTATACTTATACACAGCGGTGGACTCCCCGGCACTATACATATACACCGCTGACCACCCCGCACTTATACTTAACACACGCTGGACCCCCGGCACTAAATACTTAATCCACAACGCCTGAACACCCGGCCTCACATCACTTTGTGATACACGCTGACCCCGGCACTATACTTATACACACGCTGACCCCGGCACTATACTTATACACACGCTGACCCTGGCACTATACTTATACACACGCTGACCCCGCAGTATGCACAGACTCCTAGACTGACTCTAGCACTATACATATACACACAAACTCACAGGGCCCTGACATTATTGTATACATACTGACTCTAGCACTACATATAAACGCATACACAATGAAACGACTCCCCTTTCGCAGACCCGCTGTGCCGCTGCTTATCTTCTGCCATCGGGAATCTGGCACCCTGTGCTTTCCTGCAGGGCCGCGGTGAAGCAATACTAATCTCAAAGCATCTAAGTAAGTTATGGGCAGAAGTACAGGATATATATATATATATATATTAATATTATATATATATATAATTCAAAACATAAGCGCCACTCAGCTCTATAATTTTGGGAGCACATGGGTTAATATGTGTTCTGTCCACTGTGCGGCTAACCTTAAGCAGCACTTCATACAATATTAACGAGACAATCCTGCCAGGGACTTAAGACAATTAGTTTGACTACATTTGGTTACTTGAAACACGCTCTTTAAACATGCAAACTATGAATCTCCCCCGTGCGCACTTCATCTCGCTTCCGCAAATGACTTCACCGTGAAAGGAACTAATGAAGAATCCAAGCGTATTCCTATTTTATATTCCTCCGCCATATTCTAACCGAATGGGAGCGATTTAACACGTTTCTCAGCTTCATACAGAGACATTATGAGAACGTTGATCCGGTTCTTTTGAGAGTGGCTAAGACACTATGTTTTGGACGATAAATAATGCGTTTTTTCCTCGTCATAATTTTAGTTATTCAGAATATTTAATTGCATTTAGTTTTGATTTTTTTTAGGATGATAAAGTTAAAGATACTAGTGTTTTTACACTAAAGAAAGCATGACTCTAGTTAGCAATGTGTTTATGGCGTCTTTAATATCTAAATCGTCGGACGGAACGCAATCGTTAAACACCTTTGCTGTTTGTGTTTGACCGACGGTAACGCACAGGGTTATGGGATGAATGAGAAGTAATAAATGCCTTCCACTCGTTTGTAATCTGTGCATCTTGGGAAATTATGGATACGTTCTGCTTCCAGATAAATTGTTTTTAGTTTCCTCCTTTTCTGTGTTTTAATATGTATTTCAGTATTTGGCATTTAATAGGTTTCAGTATTCATTCTCGCTCGGGTCCTGGCCAGACCGCTCAGCGGATGAATGAACGGGGGATGGGTGCAGCTGTGTCTGGTTTTATCTTGTACTTTGATCGTTTTCTTACTTTCCTTTGCATCTTTTCACCATTGTTTTTCCACCTGGAGCGTCGGCCGTCTGAGGGACTATAACCAGGCCGAGTGGATGATGGCTGACAGATGGCCTTTAGTCATCGCGACTGTTAAACGATTCCGTCGTGTGTAGCTGTTGACATTAATCCCACAGTTGAAAGCAGTTCTAACAATGTCGAGGCTTCGTAGTAGTTAAAGGGTTATCCCTCTTAGGACGCGCTGCTGCTAATAATAGTACTGTGTTTAGTGGAAGTGATTAATGCCTTTTTATTTATTATATTCTGGAACTGTCCTTTCCAAGCTAACTAAATGCTTAGGATTCATTCAAATTAGTTTTAGACCCAGTTTGCAGGATACGGCCCATGGCAGCAACGTGATTTACAAAGCTTCCTCGGCCAAAGTACAAATAATAAATATGATATATTCTTCATCAAGCACTTGGAACGGGTGTTTGCCGTTCATTACATTTCAGAGCGCTGTATATGATTATACATTATATAATAGCACACACATCATGCATATATGAGTGAGTGCGAGGGAAATGGGGATGTAGACCGCCAGCGTTCAAACGCAAGCATTTTTATTAAGTTCACCATTTCTAGTTGCATCGTGGAAGGGCTTGTAGCCCGAAGGGACTCTGGTGGTGCGCACCAATCCTGGCATCGGTGATGCTGTGGGTTGAGTATCTGCAATCGGGTGTAATAATGCAGACTTACCGATTTATGTTTTTATTTTATTACCTAAAAAAGATATAACAACCCCCCAAATCACGATTGCCAAGCACCCAGTGGCTTTGTACTTATGTGACTTCTTGGTATTAGAAAGGTGATGGTGGTGTGAATGGACAGGTTGCCGCTTGGTATAGAATGTGTGTTTGGGTCGCTTCTCAAAAGGAAAGAGTACACGTTAAAGTACTATATATGTAAATACGGATTCTTCAATAAAACTGAAGAAAAAAGGAGTCTGAGTTTCTCCACTATAAATGTGACTGATAAATGTAGAAGAGAGAGATCCTGGAGCCAAAAGTAGATGTTTTTTAGGCCCATCTGCTGTCCGCTGTCCCTTTATATATTTCCGGCTGGTTGTTTGTTTTCTGTTATAATAACTGTGCTTAAGGCAAATCCTGAGACGTCAAAAGTCTGCTTTCTTTTTTTTCCTGCAGTTCCATTTGCATAAAATTTGTTGCGTTGTGTGCCGCTTTTCAATTTCCTTTTGGCGACAGAATGTCTCGCGATGCGACCGTCTTCAGCAGGACTCTCAAATTTGATGTGACAGCCAATTTTTCCGAACGCTGATTATCCATGTTCAAAAGCGGCAAGCCTCAGGTGGAAACACGGAAAGAACTATTTTAAACTTAACCTTACAGCCTCGCTGACAGTTTTCTTTTTCCCCTAATCCCGTGGCTTCAAGTGATAAGCTGTACGCCGCCCCGTGTTTTGTGGCTACAAAGAAAAAGCATCCATTATATGTAAAATAAGGTGTTGAGTGGATGGCGTTTCTGTTTTGAAGGGTCAGACTCAGAATGATGTCCCATACAGCCCCACCACTGAAGAATACGTATTAAAGTTGGTATTTTTAATATGCGTTCTGTGCAAGTCACCGCCGGGATGTGCGCAGGGGGTCTTGTTAGACCCCTGGAGATCTTGCTGGAGCCGACAGGCAGGGAGTATACGGTATATATGGGCTGGAACATAAGAGATCTACTCGGCTGAATGCACCTCCTGCAATGCAAGTAGCCCGGGGGCAGAAAAAGTGAACAAATGCATAAGCGGGTGAATTTCTACACAGGTTGAACTTTTATTTAAATGTAAGTCTCGGCTCTGGAGACTCGGCTGGAGCGTATGTGTACTTGATGGGTTTTGCATTTTTGTTCAGTCACAATGATTTCCGTTATACAAATGGAATAAAGAATACATTGGAATAAATGGAACAAATGGGGAAAAAAAATAATAATCCATCCTTTCTGCCTGTTTTCTTCTCTGTGCAGATCAATGTACGGGTGACCACCATGGATGCAGAGTTGGAATTTGCCATCCAGCCAAATACTACTGGCAAGCAACTCTTCGATCAGGTAACCGACTGGATCTGCCAGCTACCCCCTCGTATTAATCAGGATATTTTTTTATTAGCCTTAATTAAATAAAAAAATCACAAACTATAGAAACTGACTCCTGTTTGATAAATGACGTCTGTATATTGTTTGTATGAATGTAAGTGTTTCTGTGTGTTCTGCATAGTGTATAACAACAACTTCCCGATGTTGTACAATAAAAGGTTTGCGCAGTCAGAGCCAGTGCCGTGCACACCGTACTTCTATGTACTACTCTTTTATTCTCTCAATCCTCAGGTGGTGAAAACAGTCGGCCTTCGTGAAGTGTGGTTCTTTGGCCTTCAGTATGTGGACAGTAAGGGTTACTCCACGTGGCTGAAGCTGAATAAGAAGGTACTTTGTCGTTCTGTGTGTTTCCTTTTGTTTTGTTAATATGTTTGATTTTAACTGTTGAGTCTTTGTCATTAGTCTCTTCATTTCAGGTGTATTGGGCTATGATTGTGGAAAAGCAGCTTGTGGGTACCTTTTTATTTAAAATATATATATATTCTGGAGTCTGAAAGGAATACATTTCTCTATTGATCCAGTAATCATCTAAACATTTGGAAATGCTTGGTAACCTGTCCTCCTCCTCCAATGGTACAATTCCACAATGCTTAAGCGCAACACAGCTTTTCTACAAGAAGCACGATTTCCAGTCCCCAGCTCTTACCGTCTCCGGTGTGCTTCATTATGAAACGTTCTGCAACGCCACTACATAACGCCTCAATCTTAAACTCTGCTTGCCTCGCTTGTGTACGTGAATCACTTATTGTATAAACGAATGAACCCTGTCAGTTCCAAATAATGATTGACAGCTGTCCATGAATGATACTTCAGTCGAGCGTGCCATGTTGACTTGTAAGGTAGGCTTGCCTAGTTAAAGAAAAAGAATAAAGTCCATGTAGTCTCTGTAATGTCCTTTTGGAACTCTGGAATCCAGAAAATGATCCAGGTGTTTTTGTGCTATTGGTTTCCTCTCTCTGCTTGTTGTATAGTCCTTATACACAGACTTACACACCCTTTACACGCTGAAGCTGTTTTTATCTCATTGGACTTTTTGTTTTCGTAATACAGAAAATAAAGCAGATACAGATAGACCAGTTGGGTTCACCCCTCAATAACCTCTCTGCGAGTGTTTGGGAGTGAGATACCTCGGTCGTTAAAGCACTTGATGTGGAGGCATTACCTCAGCCTCCGTAAGGAGAATGAAAGGAACATTTATATTGTATAGGAGAACATTGATGCTGCCCGATATGGTTCAATTCACTTCACTTCACTGGGCTGCTTCTGGATCACCTAGTGGATGCGACTGGCTGTGATCACCGGATCCCTCCAGATCAGGAGAACCTTCAGTGTGAGCCCCATACCCACCCTTGGCAGAGACCAATCTCGGAGATTGTTCTGTATGCCTTGTCACTGTATGCTTATATCTGTACATCTGTTTGTACAGTAGATATTTATTGTTTTATATAGCACCATCAAATTCTGTAGCGCTGTACAATGGGTGGACAGGACACAACAAGTAGTATGTAACATAACAATTTGACTTGGGCCTGCTCAAACGAGCTTACAGTCTAGATATAACTACAGAGCCAAGCCTAGAGGGCAGGACATTTGCAAAGATATTCCAAATTCTGAGTGTTTGTGGCCCTCTACATCTGGAGTTTGAGACCATTAGATGCGCACAATATTCATTTCAGTCTAGGATTGACAATAATTAGCCCAACTTCATGTTTTCATGAGGCAAATAAAACTTCACAAAATCATCCCCCCCACCCCCCAGCTCTATAGATTTCCAATGTAGCAGAGTGTGCAATTTTCTGTTGCTGAGCTATTTGGTGCCTCGGCATTGATATAACGAATTAACCTAACAGCCTTGTAAGGCTTTAGCCGGTGTTCTCTTATTGATAAAACCGCTGTTGTTATACAGACACAAAATCGAGATCTACACTTTGGGACAGCAGATTTATTTATAAATAAAACTCTGCCTCCAGTAACTCTCCCGGCACGTATTTGGATTAAAGTTTTCAAACTAAAACATCCATCCTGTTTTTTTTTAGGTTACCCAGCAAGATGTCCGGAAAGAAAACCCCCTTCAGTTTAAATTCCGAGCCAAGTTTTTCCCGGAGGATGTATCAGAAGAGTTAATTCAGGAGATCACCCAAAGACTTTTCTTTCTGCAAGTGAAGGAAGCGATATTAAACGACGAAATCTATTGCCCTCCGGAGACGGCCGTCCTGCTGGCTTCCTATGCCGTTCAAGCCAAGTACGGGGACTACAGCAAGGATGCCCACAAACCCGGCTACCTTGCTAACGACCGACTGCTTCCTCAGCGGTAAGTGAATAGGGAGAAACGGCAAGAAGGAGATCAAGTCCTATCCATGTTAGAGAATACGTGCTTTGTTCCTTTACCTTTTCTGATGGTTTGCACTGTAGCTTGCAGTAAGTAGCACATGTTTGAATACAATTGGTCTTTGCCAAAACCAGCGTACTATATTTATGAGATGTTTATCTGTTCATTAATGTCAACAAAACACGTGAAGTAGGCCGGTCTCTCTGGAGGCATTTATTGCGATACAGCTCGCTTCTAAGATAGGGGGATGGAAATACAGCGCCTGGCTCGTTCCTCGCCATACCTATTGCTTAATTTTTGCGAGGAACACGTCCCTGTATCTTTGGGGTGAGCCACCCTGCTGTATTGCCATTTGAATAAATGCTGATGTGCAATAAATGAAGCAATTCTAATCGGGACATCAGATTCTTAATTCTATGGTTTGAGAGAGGTGAAGACTTGTCCGTCAGGGTCCTGATTCTTATATACTTTTGTGTATCCGGTGCTTATAGTATTATATATATTATGTAGATTATCAATCGAGTACAGTGGTTAAAACTCCCTAAGAATGCAAAGTCAACAAATGCAAGTAATGCTTGAAATACTGGGGGCTGATATTGATTATTAATTTTATCTCCTTAGCAACCAAGCAACGTCGTAAGTTCATAAAGCACCAAGTGGTGGTTACTGTTTTTTATTTAGTGCCATGATATGGCCTGGATTTCAAGAAAATACTTACAGAAGAAGGGTTTTTAATGCTTCTTCACCTAAGACAGCAATGTACTGATCACGTATTAAAAGCATCCTAACGTCAAAAGGCCAATTAAATACTAATTTTATCTGCCACTTGCACTGCAAAGAAGTCAAATATACATTGTAAACCTGGAAGTAAAGTTCACAGCCTTTCATTTTTCAATCAATCATTTTATTTTATCTCTATCTCTTATCTCTAGTGTTCTAGAACAACACAAACTGACAAAGGAACAGTGGGAAGAAAGGATACAGACTTGGCACGAAGAACACAGAAGCATGCTAAGGTAGTCTTTAATAAATCAGAAATAGAAGATACCATTCAAAGGTCACTTGGAAAATGTTTTTTATTTTTTATTTTAAAGAAAAGCTAACTTTGTCCATCAGGTGGGTGAGAAATACTTCACAGATGGTGCGTACAGAGGCCCTTCATCAGTAGCCATCACTCCTATCTTCCAATGGCACTTTGTTCTCTAATTCAATTTTAGTTTAAAAAAGTTAATTGATCGTTAGAAAACTCTTATACACTTATACCCCTTATGTTACACAGCTAGAAATTTTTGAATGGTAGTAGGTGTGTGTGTATATATATATATATATATATATATATAATTATATATATATATATATATATATATATGTGTGTGTGTATCGCTTAAGGTACTTTTTACTCTGCACTTCACAGAACGACACAAAGACCTAGTATTTATATTCACTCTGTTGTGTGGGCATTCATAGAAACCTGATAACTTATACATGAAAAGAAAAGCCCTATAACATCAGTTAATAAAAATGCTTTAAGCGATGTGTGCAAATAGATATATAATCGCTTATAATTCTAGAAAAAAAAAATCAATTCAGATTCAAACTTAAGTTACAACTAAAACAGTGAGGGGATTTAAACATGCATGAGATCGGCATAAAGCAGCTCCCATCTAAGACAAGATTAATGCAGACTAAATGGGCCAAAAGGTTCTTGTCAGATGTTGGATTCTACGTTTCTAAGTAAAATTAAAACTCAAAACCAGAACGTAAAATCATACGTTAAGAATCTTTGAAGGTATTATTCACTAAATAATGGATGACAATAAATTTCCCACACCATTGAGCGCTAACTTTCCAATCTCAGTCTGTATTGCTGACTTGGAGACAAAGAATAGCTGGGGAGTTTGTCCCAGCTGGAGATCCTTATGGAAAAAATACACAAACTTAATAAACAAAATATCCGGCGACCCCCAGTAACTGCATGAGCAAAAATCACTGACCAGTATATTGTGACAGGACGGTCCATGCCCGTGGAACCACCTGGAGTGCCAGCAGTCGGGCACCAGCGGTGTAACTAATCCGTGCTCTTTATCTGATTATCCTCAGGGAGGATTCTATGATGGAATATTTGAAAATTGCCCAGGATCTGGAGATGTACGGCGTCAACTATTTTGAAATAAAAAACAAGAAAGGAACAGAGCTCTGGCTTGGCGTGGATGCATTAGGTCTCAATATTTATGAGCACGATGACAAGTAAGTAATGTACATTTTTTATTTTTATATGAACGCATATAAAATTATATATTTTTCTCTCCCAATTTTTGGTGGCTGGTTTATATATAATGTGCAGATGTAATTCTTGAATGCCAATTAAATATATCTAGAACGTTAAAAATGAAATATATTATTGGATAAATGTATAAACCTCTTTGTTGTGTGTTGAAAGATCAGTAAAGCCCCCACATAAAGTGATATTTGTTTTATATATTCTGCGTGCATGCGTACATACATACGTTATGAAGCTGTATGATCAGATTGATCACGTGTTTTGTGACTATTCTGCTGTAAAACAGCTATTTAAAAAAGTTTCAGTATTAAATTATTAAATTAAATAATTTCTACTGGCTAAAGATTTACCCGATGTAATGTGTAGATAAACACAGTAGGCAGGTGAATGAATTACTACACCCAACCTTACGTATGTAGAGAAAATAAAAATATTCCCTCTATAGACAAACGGAAGTAGTTTCCGGACTTGAGCTTGTTGTTGTTATCCGTGATGCCGTGGATCATTTTTCTAAGGGTTTTCTGCTAGAATAAAGTGACTCAAATGATTAGTTTTGCTGAGTTAGGTCTGTCGTTCTATCCAGCTGGGGCTTTCTAAATGAGATTGCTGTTTGCTAGCATGTGTTTAGAATTTTGTGTAGCTGTTATTATTATTATGGAATTTTCTGGATTTGCTTTTTTTTTTCTCGCAGTAGCACATTCAATAATGTTTTGTTTTTTCTCTCCTTTAACCCTCTTTAGGTTAACGCCTAAAATTGGTTTCCCCTGGAGTGAAATCAGAAACATTTCATTTAACGACAAGAAGTTTGTCATAAAACCCATTGATAAAAAGGCTCCGGTAAGTGAAATTACATAGCGAATGCTTAGGTACTTCTCTCTATGCTTCTGTCGTTATACTTTCTGTTTATACAATCTATTTTCTATATAGCCTAAAATATAATTATGCCTTTTATGTTGGTTAGTACAGTGTACAGATCTGCAATGCATGCTAGTGGATATAAGGACAGAGTTATATAGGCCGTGGCCATTTTTTGTTAAGGTGAAGTTTTGTCCCTGTTGACATAAATATTTCAAGTTGGGCTTGACTTGAAAGCCTATTTTCAAACAGGCTTCTCATTACTTTGCCAGTTATTACTTTGAGCAACTACAATGCATAGATATAGTGATAAGGCTATATCCCCCCCCCCATCTATGGTTGATAACCATGGTACTTTTTAATTCATCCTTAGGACTTTGTGTTTTACGCTCCTCGTTTAAGGATTAATAAGCGTATTCTGGCCCTGTGCATGGGCAACCATGAACTGTATATGCGGCGGAGGAAGCCGGATACAATTGAAGTTCAGCAAATGAAAGCTCAAGCCCGGGAAGAGAAGCATCAGAAGCAGTTGGAGAGGTACAGAATATATATGTATCTTTATAAGTGTGTATATGTTCCTTATTATCACCGTAAGTCACCTTAAATAGTATTTTTCAAACATGCGCATGGACCAAAAATGTTTCAGATGAATATTTAGTTTCGTTTTTCGAGCCATTTGTTTTCAGGCAACAAATTTCCTTTCCTGCCCTTTTTCGGTTCAGGCGAAATTCAAAGGGCTTTTTTGAATTGAACAAAAATTTGTTCCAATTTCGCTCTTGTTCACTCAGTGTCTCCCTTCCCTTTCCAACAAACAGGGTGCCTCCGCGCACCCTCTCTCCCCAGAGATTATTCTGAATTATTCTGGCCCCTCGGAGTACTTCCACAACGGGGCCGAGCCTCAACAGGGACAACCTCTCCCCCGTTCCCCCGTCTGGGGAGACGGTGTACACGGAAGAGGCAAGGATAATGCAGAGGTGAGCTGAGAGCAGCACAGAGCCTGCAGAAGAACAAGAGAGACACTAAATCGGTTGTCAGACAAGTTCCCGGTGTAGGTCTCTTCTTCAGTGTAGAATGTTCAGTGTTACTGGATGTAGCTGTGGAGCTTATCCAGTAATCCTCCTAATCTCTCTCCGTTTAACAGTTACGTGCGTCTACCCCTACCTTACCCTAAGAACGCATTTAATCAAACGTCCCCCAATTCTGCATGTGTTTGGAAGCCTTTTGCTGTGATTTGTCTGGTGGCATACAGATATGCCCGTGTTATATTTGATTAACTAGGCATTATTTAATTGTTCACTACACGTCCATGCTCCCCAGAATGCATGTGTGTTTCTTTACAGGAAAAAAGAACAAAGGATTGTGGTTGTGACCATAGCTGTGAGTTGCAAACATGTTTTTGATTGGAAGCATTTATATAACTCACTGGCACCTGCGGTCACAGTTTATTTTATACAGTAGAACATATTACACGCTTAAGGTTACCGCTAGAACTACCCAATTATAGTGGTTCAGCTTTTGGCCTCCCTGGTTCTATGGAACAGAACTGGAAAAAGTTGCTGTGAATTAGTGCGTAGTAGTAATAATAATAATAATAATTATTATTATTACTACAGTGCAGTACCTGTGCCAGGCACCGGAACATTTTAAGATGGAAATAAAAGGATGTGTAGCATGGTGTAGATGAAGCTCTGGTTTAATTTATGTAAGGATTACAGCACTGTATGTAGCATCGCATTCAGAGAAGATTGCAGCTGGAGTTATAGAGATCTTCGCTGTCAGTACGTGAGCAGATTAGAGTAGATGATGGTGGAAATGATGCGATTGTAGAATATTTTTATCCACATAATTTGCAAATTTAAGACATTGCATATTTATTACGCGTGTATTCGTTTCTTTCAAATGTATTGTTGTGATCCACCAAGAAAAAACAAAACTGTTGAATTATTTAAATTGTTTAAATTCTGTCTCTAGGCCTAGGTTAAAACTATTTTATGCACAGTAAACTATTCTGTTCCTCATCCTTCTGTATTATCCTTCCAAAGGTAATTTAGTTTCTAACCTACTTCTTTTATTAAATAATACACTAATTGGGATCACTAAAACAACTACAAGGAAATTCCGTAAATATGGTGTTACCGCGTATGTATTTTAATCCTTTTAGTGACGAATAGATTGGGTTAAGAGGAAATATCACCAGATTTCCAGGCAATGGCTTGCCAATATATAGCCAAGTTATTAAAAATTAATTCACCCCCCTATATTTTGATAAGTGGTAGGAGCCATTAAAAAAAATGAATAGTGAAGAGCCCCCCTGCCTCCCACACACTGCGGTCCTGATGTGTCCCTGCCCGGCCTGGGCTTCTCTGTTGGTAGTACAACCCTGTATGGAAATAAATCAGAGTGGAATCTCAATTTGCCCCGTTAATTCCAGAAAAAAAGTTATGTTTAATAAAGGGTGCACTCGGGAGAGAAACTGGCTTCTGGGTGCCCCTGGAGAAAGTTTGAGATACTGACCTACAGCACTAGCTGGTTTTATTTATTCAGCCGTAGTAGCTCATGGACCATCTTACCATATCGTTTAGGATCCTGAGCTTTCAACTTCGAAAACATGAATGGAATCCATAGTTCAGATGTGCCTTAGCCGTAGAGCCTGCCTAACGTGATGTAACAAGTACTTTTAATTGTCACATGTTTCGATTACGTTTCAAAACTCGCTAAAACTTGAGATTCTTCATCTTATGGCAGATGATGGTGAGTATATAACGGCGGTATAAAAATGTATACTTTCCCAGTCACTAGTACCCTATTGTGCTTCATGCCTCGCACCCTCCAACATGGCGCATCACATTTTGAAGGCAGACTTGGGTGCCGGCCAACTCTTTGCGTTCATCTTCGTATTCCACGAATTTTCGCCCGTTCCTGTGTTCAGTTCTGGGTTTTTTTGCCGTTTTTTTTTTTTTTAACAAGGTTAATATGGGGTTTACGTGATACGCACTACACAGCAGCTTTGGCGCCAGGATTTTAAATGTCCGTACGAGGAACTCTATTGGTTGCCTGCAGGGGCCTCCTCTGCACACTTTTAAAATCCTGGTGCCGCAACTTGTCCTGGAGAGACCACTGGTATCCCTGCTCCAAGAGTTAAAGGTCCGTATGAATGACCAATAAAGTCGCTTGTACTGACCTTTAACTCTTGGAACGGGGCGACCATGGTATCCCCAGGCCAAGTTGCACCACCAGGGCCGTGCGAGTGAGTCTATTGGTCGCTGGCAGGGTCCTCCTCTGGCATCAACCAATTCTCATGTTCGCCCGAAATACGAATGCACAAGTCTAGTACAGACTATACCCACTGACGCTTTGATATGGTTTTTCTGTTCTTGTCTACATCACTGCGGTAATAGATCACTTTTATTGGATGAGTTATTGCCCGCGTCTCGGCCCCGAGAACAAATGTCTTACGCACGTAGCATTCATTTTTCTCGTGTTCTTTACCATTGTGAGTCTCAAGGGCTGATAAAGCTATATCTTCACGAGAAGTAATATTCGAGAAAACCTTGGCTGGAAAAAAATAAAAACAAAACCAAAATTCCTTTCAGGATTAATGTTTGGACCTCGCAAGAATCATTATTTGTAATTGCCTTTGAGCTGCTGCCCCATTTTCTGTTTGAAATGTCCCTTTCCTTATTTAGAGCGCAGCTGGAGAATGAAAAGAAAAAAAGGGAAATCGCAGAGAAGGAGAAAGAGCGAATAGAACGTGAAAAGGACGAACTAATTGAGCGTCTGCGGCAAATCGAAGAACAGACTTTAAAGGCGCAGAAAGGTAACTCCTATAGTGCAGCGTTTGGGCCGATGCTTTAGTATCTTTACGGGGGAAGCTGCGTTTTTACACCGGACACATTCAGGACTTTATCTGACACACATTTGTCTTTAGAGAGTAACGGTCACCTTCATCGCTTTTAGCGATCATTTTAACCTTAGAGAATTTCTAAGGCAAAATATATGCTTCCTTGTCTTAAGAGTGTTTTCCGTCTCCATAAATACTCCCATAGCCTGCTAGAACCAAATCGATATCGAGGGATAACCTAATGGGAAAGAATAATCTATGCCACTTCCACGCTCTACATAAAACATAATGGTGCTGGGAATTCAAAATTCGTAATCGGTGTAAATGAAAGCTTTTAGTAAGTATATTAATCTGTAAACGGAAACTTCTACTGTATCACCTACATTCCATTTTACTTTTTCACTGCAACTAATGTAATCGTTCACTAGAATAGCTGGGACCGAGGGACACCCTCGTCCAGGTTTTTTTTTAGGACCGATGTATCTGGGCCCATCCGAGAAGACCCAGTAATAAAGGAGGAGGAAGCACTTAAGTCTGAGCGTGCGCTCCTCCCCCTGCTGCCAGGCATCAGCTCACCGACCCTTGGCTAAGCAAGAAAAACAAACCGTATTGGATGTGTACTTTTGCAGTGGTCAGGATTGACGAGTCGGATGACCTCATCTGCCCACTTCCTTTTCTTACATATAAAAAAATATTTTTGAAGAAATCAAAAGAGAGACAAAGCCGTGACTCTGTGTAAGCGCACAGGCTTGGAGTTGACACACTTATCATTACTGTAAAGGAGGGAGTACACTAATATTTTCATCTGGCTCACACGTTGTCTAGTCAGATTTAGTTTGACAAGCTGATTATGTCCCAGGGCTCTGAAATAGCCTTGACATGACTGCTCATAAATACTCATTATAGAAACCACAGGCGTAGTATCGCTTCGGATTGTTCTATGCCGCCGCACTTTGGAAATGGTAATTTTCTTTTATTGTTTGTGTGTATTTTCTTTATTGAGTTATAGTTACTCATTTTGGTGGCAAGATTAATAGTTAAATATATACCGTATTAAATCTGTTAGAATATGCACTCTTTCGATGGTCAGAAAAAAATGTTGCATGCATTATTATTAAATGTTTTTAAATAAGAGAAAAAACAGTGTAATCTATTTATATTCTTGCAGCAGGTACTCCTCAGCAATTTAAAATGATACTCATACTCTAGTTTTTGTTTTCTGATAAGCAAACCTACATGCATTTTATAAACATGTGATAGTTTATAGTCTGACAGTCTACACCGCAAAATATATTGTATTTCTTTTTTTGTAATGCACTCGATGCGTTCCCTACAGCACTTCGGTTGAGGTCAACGCGGGTAGCACCACAAACTTTATTTATGCTAATTTGTTGATCTTGAGGTAAGCAGAACACATACACATCGCAAATGTAGTACTGTCAGACATATACATCACCTGAAACCAGATCGGTATTTAAAAAAAACTACTATTAAAGCGGTGTGATAGATTTTCTCATTTAACCAAACAGATCATCTGCTAATTAAAGTCCGTGATTCACCTTCACTGCTCTTATGAATTACAGAACTGGAAGAACAAACTAGAAAAGCTTTAGAGTTGGAGCAAGAGAGAAAAAAAGCCAAAGAGGAGGCCGAGCGTCTGGAGAAAGAAAGGCGGTCGGCAGAGGAAGCTAAAGCAGCCCTGGCGCAGCAAGCTGCCGATCAGATGAAAAACCAAGAGCAGTTGGTGAGGGACGGCATGTCAAAGCGATTATCTAGATCTTATCGCGGAGAAACAAATTACTTACAATAAGTGCGGATGGCGCATTGACAGTCCTGTACCGTCTTTATTTTCTTTTTACTATTAAGTACTTGTGTGAAATGTCCTAGTACAGTGTAGAATTCTATGCAGGAACACATATTAGTTATTCCATCGGTTAAGTGGCACGTGGAGTACCTTGTTAATTAAAATGCCCTTACATTTAAACTGCGTGTTCAAAGGAAATTATGATTGGTATGGAATAATTATTAGACTCGGCAGATCCATAGGACAGACTTGGCACTTGTCTGCGCTTGAAGTTCTGGCTACACTATGGAATCAGGCAGCGCAGCAGTGATTCTTACACACATTAATGTATAAACCTTTCCCAGTTGAAGATTGTAATATCCAAAATCTGGCGTCAGGAAAAGATTTATCTTCTGATCAGTTTGACATCATGTTTGGGCTCATGTATTTTGTCACTGTTTGCATTATAGGCGGCTGAACTTGCAGAATTTACCGCCAAGATTGCTTTATTGGAAGAGGCAAAGAAGAAGAAAGAAGAGGAAGCCACCGAGTGGCAGCAAAAAGTAATTCCCGCTTGTGTAACTTTTTAGATGTGATAAATGTGGCTTTGGCTGTGGGGGCCAGATTGGCCACTCTCTGCTGGTGTTAACTTGGGCACTCTGGACAAGTCATCTTACTTAAACATTTACATATTTAAGCTGATCTGTTACTGAATACAGTAAAATCTTTATTTCAGAATGAGAACACCGCCATCATTATACTGCATACGTTGCCTCCAGCAGGTGCTAATTTACAACAATGGGTTTTTTAAAAAAAATAAAATTGTTACTTTGAAGACGTGCAGCCCCTAGTCGCTGAAACAGTCACGACTTTCTTTTTTCCCCAAATATAATTGAATGCACTGTGGTTGGAGTTGATAAATTTCACCAGCTGTGCTATTCAAATTTATTTTCCCAGAATCACAAATCGCACAGCTTCATTTATCAAAAAGAATACTTACAGTGCAGCGGCAAGCAAAGTATGAAGCAATCCAGAAAAAAGAATTGCTTTGCAAGCCAAAAGCTTTTGTGTTTGGGTGTTAGGGCAGAACACAGTACACTAAGTGTTAATTTCAGGAACCCTGCAGACAGAGTTAATGCGTTTCACTTGCATGCAGGAATTATTATGGAAGGTGCAATAAACTGTGCAAGAAATTAGATGCCAAACACGTGATTAAGTGTAAACCTGAAAGATAGCCCTGGGGGAGCTTGTGGCTCTTCAGGGCATCAACGCAAATGTATAAAATAGGAAGCAGTTAAAAAAGATTTCCTAAAAATATACTTAACACTTGTGGTCACTCTGTGATAAGCTACCAAAAAGTTTAACCCCTGCACTCTCGTGGCTATTGCAAATTGCACACACAAAATAGTTTTCCAGACTTGCCTTTAGCCTGGCTGCTAAATCACACAACAAAAAAGTGTTTTAAGTACAATTTGCATGAGTAGGCAGAATTGCATCAAAATCATTTAAATTGTCTTGGCAAGATAAAATAAAACAATTATAATTTAGCATATAAATAATATTTTTATCTGCAATAGGTGCTTCATTAAATGTTCTCATATAATGCGGCAAGTTCTTTCCTTTTTTCAGGCCTATGCTGCCCAGGATGATCTGGAGAAGACTAAGGAAGAACTGAAAACTGTAATGTCTGCTCCACCACTACCTCCTCTTCCGCCTCCACCACCTCCGGCGGCTCCGGCTGAGAATGACCACGAGCACGACGAGCAGGATGAGAACAGCGCCGAAGCCAGTGCCGAGCTGTCATCCGAGGGTGTGATGAACCACAGGAGCGAGGAAGAGAGACTAACGGAGACTCAGAAGAATGAGCGCGTGAAGAAACAGCTTCAGGTAAACAGCGTGGTCCAGGAGAATTCCCACCGAGCCAGAGTCCCTTTCCTTTTACCCCTTTTTTTAATGGTTTGTGAAAATGTACAGTTCGTGCTTTAAATGGAAATACTCCCCTTACTGGGGAATATTGCCAATGGTTCTTGGTACAGCAATGCAGTCAGTGTGATGATTTATATTAAAAATAAACCTGTTAGCACTGCCTGTTATACAGAAGTGATTCCAGTATGTTGCTTATTAATCACAAATGTGCTTGACTATCATATTGGTTTAATTGTTGTATGTGTGACGACCTATAAAATAGTCTCTCCCTTTAAATCGTAGCCTAAATGATTTGCTCTGGTTTCTGCTGCCTTTCTCATTGCCTTGGCTAACTGCTGTCTATTTTTCAGGCTCTGAGTTCCGAGCTTGCTCAGGCTAGAGATGAAACCAAGAAGACCCAGAACGATGTCCTCCACGCGGAGAATGTAAAAGCAGGCAGAGACAAGTACAAGACGCTGCGCCAGATAAGACAAGGCAATACAAAGCAACGTATCGATGAATTCGAAGCTATGTGAGGACGTCGCGTTGCTCTTTGTTTTACGTAATGCTGAACAACCAACATAGAAAGAGTAGGCCTTTTGCGGGACTGATAGAACGTGCCCTACCTTGCCAAAGCACTCGTACCAGTCTTACTGTGGAGGTTAAACGTTAACCAAGACATTAAAAGAATTTCAACTTTAGCGTTCTGTATGTCCCGTTTTACGTTTGTAACAGCATATCAATGTGTCGCTCGTTTTTCTGCAATGTTGATATTTTTGTGGGGGAAAAGTAGGCATTTGCTATTGCGGGGCTTTCACGCTTTTTGTAAGAACGTGTCTCAAGTAAAAGCCTAGAACTGGGGTACCTTCCACCTGTTTGGAATTTGGAATGTTTAGTAGACTGTTAGGAAGTGGAAATGTACATTATTTTGTTTCATACAGGAATTGTTTATAATTTCGTGTTTATCGCAGATTTTTCCATTGTCGACCTCCCCGTATTAGTCTAGACCTCATTCATAAGGGAAACTGACCTAGGATCCCCGGATCATCTTGATCGCGTGAACCAGTTTATCTATGAACAGCATCAGAGACAGGAAATCCAGTTGTTAGGTTCAACGTCGTAGCAATAACAGAAAAGACCTAGATAATTCTAGCTAAATGTAGAAAGCAAACCCGAGTCCCAAAGTATGTGCAGCCTCCTACTACCTCACATAGATGACTGCTTGTTTATGTCATAGCACCAACATTTTGTTTTTTTGCTTCATTAAAAGCTTACTCTACAGAGTTCGTATTTTTATTAAATTGACATCGCAGTCTTTTTACTGCTGCTTTATACCAGTTCGTAGATAGCCGTTGCTATATTCGATAGCGCTAATTTAAAAACTCTAATGTATGAGGGGCTCCATGATCTGATCATTATGGATATCCTGAAGAAGGGATTCGGTCTGTTCATCTAATTACTCGTTCTGTATTGTCTAATCACCTATATAAAGATGTATTATCTTACACGTGAAAGCATACCGCCCCATTGACTATGGTATATATCAAAATGATTGGAAAACGTACTATAGATATTATTAAACCAAGACCTTTTGTTGTGCTTCACACACTTGGATAATGTGGTATATCGGCCATAAATAGAGATGTGAGTTTTCTAATATATATATTTATACATATATATATATATTCTCCAATTGAGACTATACTGTTACATATAATCATTGTTTCTAAATACAATGGGCATTATTAAGGAAACACAATTTACAGGACAAAACCCTGAGCGTTGACTGAACGTAAGAGTCCGCTCACTAAAAGGAGAGTTAGCAGAAGAGTTGCGTTTCAGCTCCTTTGCTGCTTCTGTGTTATGAAGGTCTCGCCCCAATGAGCTTCTGCTGCGGAAGCTTGGCTGGCCCTGAGTAATGTGTAGTTATATCTGTCCGATTTCTTCAAGGCCCCCCTGCTCATTGAGAAACTTGCCTGTGCTGTCCCTTTTATAATGAATAGTGAGCTGAAATCACAACATCGTCTGCCTGCTCTTTCTTTAGTGAATAAACCCCAAAGCCAGCTCAGTTTCTTAAGTTGAATTTATACCGCTAGGATAAGAGCTCTTTACTGCCATGCTCCGAACTTCATACTTTGAAGCATGGCCATAACATTGTCTTGATCTAGCTTGGTGTGTGCAGACGCCCCTTAATAACTCGCTCCCAATACATATCACGCCGCCGCTGCCTGCTTTATTCTACCAGTCCAACGCTGGCAGTGGGATGACGGCTGTTTATTCTGTTCGATTGTATTAAGTAAAGCTATTGATAAGTCCTAAAGATATTTGCCAATGCGAGCTATAGCACTTCAAATGACTCCTGTAACATTTTGATCTATCCAGGGGAAGAATGTTTGTATTCAAGCGAATGGCTTACGCTGTGGGCCGTAGCTAGAAAGGGACGTTACGAGGATCATGATGCGTATAACAATGTTGCAGAGTTTAGGGATGGTGATTTTGCCAGCCCCAGGCCTTGCACAGCAGGATAATGGGTAATGCTAGACCATCTATACCCCAACAATGGCTGGGATTTTACCTTTTTGTTCACCAGTTTCTTAAATCTGAGTCTATTTTTCCGTTAAAAAGTGGAAACTTTTTTTTATTTCTACAAGATAAACTGTTTATGAAACTGTATATAACTACTACTACTGGACAGATTGCTTTGATTTTGCTAGCAGGGGAAAGCTGACAACTATTTTCGTTTTAGGCGCTGTTCAGTTTACAATTATTTTCTTTTTTTTTGTTGTTCGTTAAAACTACAATTACTATTTCCAGAAAAAGTTGTTTAATAATAAAGATATTGGACAGTTCTTTTGGCGTCTGCATTCTCATTATTGAAGTATTCAAAAAGCTGAAAAAACAGTGTGCTTAAGAAACTTGCCGTAGTCATTTGAGATGTGAGCAATCTATATCAGTAGAGGGAATTAAGTTAATTTATTGGATGGATATTAGTCCTGTAAAAATACCCGCTGGGTTGGAGCTTTTTGGAGGTTTTGATCACTAAAAAGTTTGTGTTACTTGCAATTCTACATAAGTCATTAGGCTGCCTAGGGTAACATGATTTACTTTTTATGCCTTTTTTACATTTACTTGGATCATTCTCAGGTGTGTGAGATTGTCAACAAATTTTTCGAGGAGCAGATTTTCTTACAGGGCTCTGTTCTCTCTAACATACAAATATATATATATATATATATATATATATATATAACATACTTTTTTAAAAAGCCCTTCTCCAAGTCCACATGGCTCTCCCCAGGTGGTGGTGGTGTTATTGTTTTACATAGCGCCATTGTATTCCATAGCGCTGTACAACGGGTAGACAGGGCATAACAAGTAGTATGTAACACAACAATATGACTAACAATATGATAGAAATAGGTAAGGAGGGCCCTGCTCAAAGAAGCTTACAAGTTATCTGACCTCTGGTACATGGAGGAGACAGGAAGGGGCTTGGTGCAATTAAAGAGTGTGGCTAACACACTGTGACCTGGACGCAGGGTCATTCATGATGAAATGGATAGCGCTTGCATGAAATCCATGCGTAGATTGCATCAGTGAGCGGATATCGAAACCCTGGTATCTAGTCAACAGCTGCAGGAGACTCGAGCCATCTTTGGAGTATAGAATAATGAATACAGGGGGCAATCATTTGGGTTTGATATGAGGGCCTGCAATCATACTTTTTTTTCTACCACCTTCCTGATTCCACATACAGGACTTCCTAGAAATTTAGTATTTTAACTTATTATTTATTGTTTTATATAACATAACAATATGACTTAAATCTGTGTTTAAATCTTAAAATATTTTTTTCATTAAGCTTTGAGTTTTGCGGTGTGCGGTGAAAAACCAATGGGTGCTCCTCCCTCTTTTGGAGTAATTTGGATTCATACTGAACCAGTAACAACGACGACCATAGAGATTTGCTGTCGGTGCGGATAATCTGGTTTACCGGCTGGTGATGCCAAGAACCCAAATAGCAGGAAGCAAACCGGTTACTCAATCTAGCTTTCAGATCCGTTTACCAAAGGGGTATATCGCTGAAGACGTAATGTTATTCCGCAGCCCTACACAATGGCTAAACAGGACATAAGATGCAGTGCGTTCCATTACAGGCTTACAGGAACAAAAGGTAAAGAGTAATCTGCCCGACATATCTATATTGTGACTTTTACCATGGAGTTTGTTTAAATCTTCTCATTTACCTCTTAGTGAGGACATTCAAGGTACAAATGCAGCTCAAGTGAATTGGCCATTGAATCCATTCAGTTTCTGATTCCCCCGTGAAATATTTAATCTGAAGCCAGGTGGTATTTTAAAGTTTTTTTGTTTTTTTTTTAATATCAATCACGCAGTATGAAGCAATATGAAATAACAGTGTTAATAGCCAGCATACACCTAGTCAGGTAATGTTTATGAGAACTACATGAAAGAGACTCGTTATGGCCAAATATCATTGTGTTCGGTCAGATGCTTGCAGGTTCGCTTCTTGCTGGGTTCCGCTGAACCCTTGCCAGGCTGCCAAATGAGTATCAATTTACAGCGAGGGTAATAACGTCGGCAGCAAACTCCGCACAACGATGATAAATGCAGTCAATAAAATCTCAAAAAGCAAGCTTATAAACTCAGCTGATAAACGATATAAGAAGCTGTGGTTATCTATCTGTTACGGTCGGTCACTGGCTTCCTTCTTATCCCTTGCAGCCTGTTACCCAGGCGTGGGGCAGGGTGGCAAGAGGGGGTGCCATGTTTTCTCATTTCTGGCAGTCCTGGAGACGCGTATGAAAATCTTTCCAGGGCTATATTTGTAGCTATTTAGACAGGCTGATGAAAAATGTCAGTATTTTTGTTTAAATTGAATTAATTTATATATAGTAGATAGTCCATTGCATTTACATCCATGCAGCCCCCCTTCTGTGCTCACCACCCCCTTACTATCGATAGAAATAAAATTAACATTGCAGATCTCACCATAACGGGGAAAAAAGCAATTAAATGTCCTCAATGGTGTGGAAAGCAGTTACAATAAATAGAGACATCTTAGCATATTACGTGCAAATATTACTTAACACAAGGAAAGAACTGTAAAACAAAACTAGCACGGATAGGATGGGGGGCACCAAATTAGGGTCCCCTACTTGGCCTGTTCCACATGAAAATTCCTAACAACTGGTGATGCCCCCCATTTTGTCCCCTAACACTTTAATCCCATCCCTCCTTTCCTTTTAGCTTTTTTGTTCCAGCTCTTGAAGTAGCATTACCCAAGTGACAATTTCTGGGGCAAATGTTACTCTATGTTCCTGCTTGTAGTAACCATGACTGTTATACCTACCTGTCCGGCCGGGGTCCCACGACGTTCCTCGCGCACGTCCTCCTCGTCTGCCGCCGTACACACTGCACGCACACGAGGGGGCGTGCGTGTCGGGCAGGCACGCCTCCCTGCCACTGGCAGTCCTGATCAGGCTGCCGCAGCATGTCAGCAGCGATCGGAGAGACAATCTGCCGCTACATGTTCGCGGCCCCCGACCAGTACCTCTTCTGCCTGTGTGGCGCTTCAGCGTCGCTCGCGGCAGCAACACAGACAGAGAGGATGTTGTGGTTGAGCCGCCGCAGGCATGTCCACGGTGGCTGTCTTTCTCCCTCTCCTGCCTGTGTGGCGCTTCCGCGTCATTCGCGGAGGTACTACAGGCAGGAGGGTTTGTTTTGTTTTTTGTTGCCATCGCGACGGTGCTATAATTGCGCCGGTCGCGATGACGTCATCGTACCTGTTCTCCCGCCATTGGCCCTATTTAAACATCCTGGTCCTGTGTTTCCTTGCCCGTTCAACAAGTCCATTTATTTGTTCTCAGGGTGTTTAGTTCTTTTGTGCCTTTTTGATTGCTATTTACGTGTACCAGACCTCGGCTTTGTTCTTCTGACCTTGATCCTGCGCTGCCCGTCCCGACCTCGGCTATTGTTATTTGACTACGTTCCTGTGCTGCCTGCCCCGACCTCGGCTATCGTTTTTGACTACGCTCCTGTGCTGCCTGCCCCGATCCCGGCTTGTTTTTCGGATTCTCGCCATTCCTGCATTGTGGGTCCATTACCTGTGCTACCTGATCCGACGTAACAACTTGTATATTTCACTTGAATTCAATTAGCAAAGGAACACATTAAAATATCAAACGGTAATAAACAAGTTTTAAAACCTATTTCTAAATAATGTTTTAATTGGGCCATAGAACTAATTAAATAATTCAACTAAAAAAAGATTTTAGCAGATTGCTAGATATAGAAAACAATGTTTGTTTATATCCTAGTGAGGACTATAACACAGTTTGTTTAAGAATATATATTTTTATATTCCATCTGTCAAACGCACCAAGAACTAAAACAGGAAATAATATGCCAAATATTCTGAAAGGAAATAATAAAAAATTAAGCCAAAATATTATTTTTCATATTTATATTTTAATAATTTCAAATTGGTTTTGCAGAAATATAACCTAGAAGTGAAAATATATTATTCATTCTTACACATTATGATTGCATTGTGCATTGAGATCATATTATGCCAATTGAATTTGGCACAAAAATATGCCTACATCTTATTCTGTCTTCTATTAAATTTAATGATGTTTAAACAGATGACCGTCGCACTAGGGAGCCATGAGGCCATTTACATCCTAAAATATTTCTGTTTACAATGAAAGATATTACAATACAACTTTATGTATGTGTGATTAAGATTAAATGCACCTATTCATTTCTAGTTCACCAAATACATGTTCTATGTTAAAATGTGTTGTTCTACTAAGACAAATGCCAGGGTCAGACCAAGACATTTTCTGAGTCCAAGGATGAAATGCTGCCCCCTACACCAAAACCATGCCAACCAAAATAACACCCATATTATTTTATATAACGATAATAATTTCACTCTCATGTCCTCTCACACAGGGCCTTTATCAGGGGCAACTATTACAGTTATAAGGCATCTGGCTGACCTAGGGGCCCGGCTGTCCTGTGGGGCCCACTCTGGGAGACAAGGTATTTCTCTCTTTTTTCTAAAATAAAAAATAGCTGACCAAACAGACCACAGCTTTTAAGTAGGTTTATCTAGTAACAAAGTAATATACATACAGATTGATCAACAGATACTGGTTGTAGGTACTGGAGGCTGAGTATTCTTGGTGAGATGAAGGAGAAAGAAAAAGAAAAGAGACCTTGTAACCATTAGTACAGAAGAGCCTCTAAGCTACGCCACATAATTGATAACATATGTTCCTGGCACTCAAGTTGCATTCAGGTCTAAAGTGTGTAGAACCGAATAAAATCAGAACAATGATTTCTTACATGCAGCTCCGCCAATCTCTTGATCCCAATACTACAGTACCACCATTTAGAGGGGGCTGGAAGAGAAGTACTTCGTGGCAGAGGTGCCACTAGTATCTCAGGATGCCTCGATGATGTCTGAACGCTGGAACTGGACATGATTTTCAAACATGATCCAAGAGCACCAGCAAGGTAATCCAAAAATGCTGCAAATAATGTAAAATGCCATCTTTCTCCCAAAAGATACCCTATGAGCTGTACCTTTTTTAGTATTCAGATAACAAAATAAATGTATTTAGCACATAAAGGTGTGTAGTTTTCCTTCTTTACCTTCACCAACATTAATACATTAAGATAGTAAGATCGGTTTGCTTAGCAGTTCTATTTTACATTATGACAAATAAACACTCTGTCAAAATAATGTCTTAGACATATATTCATTTCTTCCAATGGTTGATACAACTATGAGTTGTTCTTCTGAAATACTGAGAAAATAAGGTTTTCCAAATGTATGTTTTGCTAAATACTGTACTATCTATAATGTCTTTGATGCAAGAAATGAAATATGAATAGATGATTAATTAAGTAATATATAACTGACATAAAATAAGTGTTCCAAGCCAAACCAATTGAATCATCAAAATAATGGTCATCAACCATGAAAGGAAATATTAATCATCTCATATTGAAAGAGACTTGTCAAAGAGGGTGTCATATGCATTATATATCTACTTAGTAAGTAAAAAATAGTATTGTCTTATATGAAAAGATGAAGTATTTTTAGTTGAAGATGAAACCTTTTATTGGGCCAACATATAAATGTATGAAGAGTCAAATTAGATTTTAGAACAGCAGATATCTTCAGATTTAATGCCCCCTATTACTTAGTTTTGTCATTCCATCTAGACAACAGATTATTGATTTTGAAACCAAAATAAACACCAGAGTTGGGTTTAGCACTAAAAAAGAGAGGTCACAATATGGAAAAGTAACTCATGCCCACATTAAATATGGGGGTGGCTCTTTAATGTTTTAGGAATTTTGTTTCTCCTGGAGGACCCAGACTTTTTGCTATGATGCATTGCATCATGGGCTCTATAAGATATCAACAGATATTAAATGAACACCTGACTGTGTTTGCCAGAAAGCTTAAAATGAGCTGTGGTTGGATCTTCCAGGAGGACAATGATCCAAAACATATATCAACATACAAAATGGTTTACTGGCCATAAAATCAAGGTCTTACCATGGCCATCTCAGTCCCCTGACTTGGACCTCAAAAATTTGATGGGTACTGTAACGGGTTTACCAAGAGAACTGTAGTCACTCCCAGAGATCACCCAGATGTATCTTCCTGTTGTCCCCGAAATCACTTTCAGCACCAGTCAGCATGCACACCTTGAAACCCTGCTATGAGTTGATAATAGAAATAGAAAAAGAACCACCTTCACGTGAGAAATAAAAATATAACTCCCCACAGGTTCCGCAGCTACCAAAATAACACTCCTCACAAGTGTTCACAGAACATTGTATTGTAAAACACAGCCTCATATATCCACAGAATTGCATTAACATAGATAAACAGATACAGTACATGTATACAACCCAACCTTTAATTCTCCTGGCAACAGTCCCATTAATGAGATTAGTTTACACAATGGAGTTCCTACCTGTGCTATCTTTGTTTGGCAGCCAGGCTGGAGCCATCTCTGAGTATCTTGGGGGCCCTGTATGACAGGTCATTCTGTCACATATCTCCCCTTTAAAAAGAAGAGTGAACCGGGGACAGACCCCAACCAGAGGCTCCAGATGTAGCAATAAGCACAACGTGTAGTGCGTGTTGGCGACATTAGGAGGAGGAGTTAGAATTACGGAAGTGGATCAGAAGATTAAGACGGCGTCTCTTTGTGGTAGTGCTGCTATGAAATTTGAAGCCTGCACATCCGATACATAGGACAAGTTTGCCGATGTGGGATAAAAAAACTCCTAAGGAGATCATCATATATTGGAATATTTATGCCCTTTAAATTGTAAGGGTCCGATTTGCTTAATAGCATTTTTTGAGACCTACTTTGATATACTACACCATCATTTGTCGCCTTTCTTTTATATATGAGCCTTATGGATACTTTGTGTTGGAACTCTCGCCGGAAGGATATCTTTGTACATATTATTTTTGTGTTGCACAATTTATTCACTTATTATTTGGGTGCACAGACACTTTTTTGTGTGGTTTTGATTGTATTTAATTTTGGAACATTTTGGGGGGTTTGTTCCTGTGTCTTTGCAGCACCACCTCACCAGAAGGTATAATATTTATATTTAATTAGAACATTGCCCTTCACTTTTTTTGTATTTTGAGTATTATATTGGGTCTGCAACCAGTTCCGTAGGGGAGCACAGCTCCGTCGCTCCTAGAGGGGAGCTGGCAAGAGGCACCTGTACTACTAATCACTACTAGGGTGCACTTGAAGACTGGGGAGTTTGGGTCCCAGACGAGGACAACAGTCCCTCTCACCAGGGCAGGGAGGCAGGGTCCATAATCTGTGGGTAGCAGGCTTGCTTTCAGTCCTCTCCAGGGGCCCCAGTGACGGACAGTTCCGCCACACACTCTGTCACAGGTACAAATGGGGAAAATTATAGAAGAATCAATAACTGAATCAGGTAACATATTGGGGTATGGGTATATAATGTTAATTTGTAAGTGGCTTACCCTTGATAACCAAAATGCACTGTTTTTATGGGTGTTGAACGCCTTTTGGGCTGCTGATGACCAATACCATTTTACATCCTTTTTAGTGAGATGAGTCAATGGTTGGATTGTCTGTGAGAAGTTCTGGTAGAAATTGGCAAACCCCACAAAGCGCTGTACGTGCTTCTTATCTTGTGGTATCGGCCATGAGAGGATTGCCTCTACCTTGTGAGAATCCATTTCAACCTTGCCAGGTCTGATTATAAAACCCAAAAACTCCACACAATCTGTTTTTAAAAATGCACTTTTCGATCTTTGCGTATAAGTGGTGTTGCTGTAACCTTTTCAAGACCTCTGTCATATGAAGACGGGGGGTATGTAGTTCAGGGGAGAAGATGAGGATGTCGTCCAAATACACCACTACGTACTGATCGAGGAGGTCCCTGAAGATGTCGTTAAGGAAATGCTGGAAGGAAGCAGGGGCATTGCACAGTCCATAAGGCATGACCAAATATTCGAAGTGTCCATATCGGGATCGGAACGCAGTCTTCCACTCATTGTCTTGGCCCATTCGAAGCAGATTATAGGCACCTCTGAAGTCTAGCTTGGTGTAGACGGTTGCTGTTTGGAGGCTTTCCAGGAGTTCAGGAATGAGTGTCAGAGGGTATTTATTAGACTTGTGCATTCGTCTTCGGGCGAACATGAAAACGAACATGAAGAGTGCGTTTTCGTGTTCGTTCCGAAGACACGCCGAAGAGAAGACAGCGGCGGTAAAAAGTAGGCAAAAACGAAGACACACACCACGAAGATCTTCGTGATCGTCTTCGTCTACCACTCTCCCCGGTCCCTTCCCCTTCTAACTTACTTTGGCATTGCGGCAGTTCACGGAAGTGGAAATCCGCAGGTTCGCCATCACGGGTTACAGGGCAGTGCGAATGTGCCTATTGGTCACCTACAGGGACCTCCTCTGGCATCAACCAATTGGAAGGAGGGAAGGATACTCCCTCTGATGTCAAGATTAATCTGATTCCTACACCTGGGAATGTTGCCGACTGTGCCTTTAAGAAGAGGATTTGTATGCGAGCGCCACTAGAGGGCGTGCGAGAGACGGATCACAGTGCTGGGAAGAAGATTGCGGCACCATCAACGCCGGGGAGTGAGTGGGTCTGCCACGTCGGACCCCTCTTCGTGCGTCGCCATATTGGCGGCGTGGGTCAGAAGGAGGACACGGTGTGGGATCAAGGCGAGTACCGCGGCGGGGACCTGACAGAGGATTGGCGAACTGGAGACGCGAGTTTCAGACCTGGAGGATGATCGTGCTTCCTTAACAGCTACTGTACAGGATCAGGCGGCTGTTATTCTTCAATTACAAGATTGCCTGGAGGATTTGGAAAACAGTAGCCGCCGCAACAATATCAGGTTGATAGGTCTTCCAGAATCTGAGAAGGCCTCTTCTTTGATGGCCATAGTTAGCTCCTGGCTAGAGTGCTGGGTCTTCTCTCTCCCCATGATACGATACCTGTGGAGAGGGTTCATTGAATTGGTCCTGACAATAAGAGCTTCCAGGCTCGACCTTGTATGCTTATTTTCCGAGTGCTGAATTTTCAGGATAAAACAAGAATATTTAAAGCGTACCGTAAAGTGCGAGAGCTTTGCTATCACAGACACTGATTGCTACTTTTCCAAGACTTTTCTGCGGCCGTTGCAGCGAAACAGCAACAGTTCTCCCAAGTCTGCCAGGAATTATTTGCCAAGAAGACAAAGTTTGCCTTGCTGTATCCGACGAAGTTGAGAGTTCACTATGCTGGTACATCTTTCCTTTTCGACTGCGCAGAAGATGCTAAACTTTTCCTGGCTGATGATCTGGGCCTGTTGACAAATACGCAGACAAGCACCGGGTCCCCTCCTCTTGCTCTTCCTTCTCCTCATTCTCCTCCTCTACCTCTGTTACTTCCAAGTAATGCCAGCTACACGTCATTTATTTCTTCAAAAATGCTGCGGTATTTGCTGTGCCGTTTCAGGGTTTTTTGTTTTGTTGGTTTTTTGGGGGGCGTATGTTCTCGCATCATTGGTTGGGTTAAAATGTTGGAAAAAATTAAGAGGTCTTGTTCAATTTATGGGCAAACTAGTTATTGCTTTTGTTTTTGCCATGTTGTGTCTGTCTCGCTGGGAGCTCGCTGGGACTCCCTGAGACCTACAATTACTTTCTATTCTTTTAGAGCTCCATTTCCCTGAAAGGGTATAGGCTAATGGCTTCTACTTCTACTGCCTCACACGCCTCCACAGATAAGGTACATACTGTCGACTCTTTTCGCCTTGTATCCTGGAACATAGAGGGTCTTAATTCCCCCATAAAACGTAAGAAAATGATAACCCGTCTTAATCAACTTCGTCCTGATATAATCTTTTTACAGGAAACTCATTGGCGTGATCCTATAACTAACAAACGTGCGGCCCCTGGATTGCCAATTATTATTCTACATTTTATACCAAGAAATCCAGGGGTACATCTATTATTCTTACCACACGACTGCCGTTTTCTGTGGAAGCGGAAAGGTATGATTCTGAGGGGAGGTATACCATGTTGAAACTTTGTTTGGGAACACACACCTTTACTTTAGTCAATGTATATGCCCCTAACTCAGGTCAGTACTCATTCTTAGCTCGAGTTTATACTACATTGGCAGAAATATCTGCTACTAATATTGTGTTTTGGGGGAGACTTTAACCTTACTGCTGACCCGGGCCTCAACACCACATGTTTAGTCTCTTGCCCTTCACGACTCCTTTCGGTACCTCTGCTGGATCACTTTCATCTAATAGATACCTGGCGGCATACACATCCGGTGGACAGACAATTTACATTTTACTCACATCCTCGCGACTCCTTTTCCAGACTAGATTATTTTTTTCTCCCTGAGCCTTTATTGCATAGGATAAAAGATGTTCATATTTTCCCTATAGCTATCTCTGAAAACGCTCCGATAGGGTTGGACCTCGTGCTCTCCACTCCCCGATCGTTTACTTACAATTGGCGATTCCCCTCTAATCTCTTTCACTCTGATAACTTCCGGTCCTTTCTCGAGAATGAATGGCTTAGCTATGTCAATCTCGCCCATATTGACGATGTCAACTTGTTTTGGGAGGCATCGAAACCTGTATTACGAGGACACTTTATTAGCTATGTGGCAAGTCGTTTGAAGAAGCTGATCTTTCACAAGCCTACTCTAATCACTTACTAACCAAATCCGCTGAGTCTGCTAAACTCTTTAAGGAGGCTAAGGCTCTATATGATGCCTGGGCCACTGAGAAGGCTTGAGATTATATGCGAACTTAGTGAATTGTTCTAAATATAGGAGACAGTTTATCACCCACCTGAAAGATAACCATGCTCGCACCTTGTCGCCTGCTAAAATTACCCAAATGTTTGTAGATTACTTTAGTAGTTTCTATACCGCGGAACCTGTTGCACTTGATGCTGTTTTTGAGTCTTTCCGCCTGGCACAAATTCCTAAGCTCACTGAACAGGATAGAGACTTACTAGAAGCACCAATCCATTTACAGGAAATTCATTCCACTATAAAATCTCTGCCTACTCACAAGACGCCAGGGCCTGATGGCCTAAGTGCAGAATATTACAAAATTTTAGCGCCCCATCTGTCATCTCACCCTCGTGAATTATATAATCTCCTCCTCACTGGTGAGCTGCCCCCAAAAGACTTCAATCTTTCTAGGACTGTGCTTATTGCTAAACCTAATCGCTGTCCCAAATTGATGTCTTTCTACCGTCCGAAAAAAAAAAGTCTATGAACCATTTCTGTTATGCAGACAATTAATATTTCCTTCTAGTGTTCATTTCCTTTGCAATTCTCTGGCATAAATGTTTAAATATGTACATGTATGTACGTTTGTATTGGTATTTTTAAATATCAGCAGTAGCAACAAAATGATGCACAATGGAATGATTTGCAAACTTTATTTCTTTATTGAGCACAATAAACAATTATTATTATTATTATTATTATTAGTAGTAGTATTATTATCATCTTTTATTTATATAGCACCAACAGTTTGCACAGCACTTAATACAATACATATATTCAAGGTGTATGACAAGAATTGACAGACTAAGACAAACCGATACATTAGGTGGAGAGAGCCCTGCTTGCAAGCTTACAATCTTGAGGGAATGGGGTGACAAACATAAGGCACAGAGAAAGGGTGAGAGGTAGTGTGGTGGGTGTATCAGTCTGAAGAACTGGGTTTTGAGGGAGGTTTTGAACGCTGAATGTTCGTTGGGAGTAGATTCCAGGTATATGGGGCAGCTCGAGTGAAATCTTGTAGATGGGAAAAGGAAGAGGTGATAAGTGAGGAGGAGAGCCTTAGCCCATGGGAAGAATGTAGGGATCGAGTAGGAGAGTATTTGCTTTTGAGGGCAGAAATTATGGAGGAACAGTATTATGGAGGGCCTTATAGGGTAGTACCAGGATTTTAAGGTAATTGGGAGTCAGTGGAGGGGTAAGCAGAAGAGGAGTGCCATGCAAGGAAGATAAGCCTGGCAGCAGCATTTAGGACAGACTGTAGAGGAGAGAGTCAAGACGGTGGAATGCCAACCAGAAGAGTGTTGCAGTAGCCAAGACAGGAAATGATAAGTGAATGTTTTTTGTGGATTCTTGGGTGAGGAATGGGTGGGTACAAAAGATGTTTTTTAGGTGCAAGTGGCAGGATCTGGCGAGGGACTGAATGTGAGGGATAAAGGAAAGGTTAGAGTCAAGAATGACTCCAAAGCATCTGGCCTGGTTAGTAGGAGAGATTGTCGTGTGATAGAGAATTCATGTAGTGGAGTGGAGATGGAGGGAGGGAAGGCAATGAGTTCAGTTTTAGAAAGATTAAGTTTCAGGTAGCGTTGTGACATCCATGAAGAAATAGCAGACAAGCAATTGGTAATACGGGTCATGAGAGATGGCGAGAGATCAGGAGAAGACAGGTAGAGTTTGGTATCATCTGCTAATAGATGATACTGGAGGCCAAATGAGTTGATAAGTTTGCCAAGAGATGAAGTATAAACAGAGAACAGCAGAGGGCCAAGGACTGAACCTTTGGGATGCCAACCGAAAGTGGAAGGGGTGATGATGTCTTGCCAGAGAAGGTGACAGAGAAGGAATGGGTGGACAGATATGAGGACATCCAGGAGAGAGCTGTATCTCGAATGCCTATAGAACCAAGTGAGTCTAGAAGAAGGGGGTTATCAACAGTATCAAAAGCAGCAGAGATCCAGTAGTATTAGAATAGAGAATTGACATTTTCCTTTGGCAGAGAGCAAGTCATTGGAGATTTTTGTTAGAGCTGTTTCAGTAGAGTGACAGGGTTTGAAGCCAGACTGTAGTGGGTCAAGGGGGGAATTAGAGGAGAGAAAGCAGCTTACAGGTAAAAGTAAGCAGAGAAATAGGGACATAGTTAGTTAAACTGATGGGATCTGAGGAAGGGTTTTTTAGAATGAGTGTGATTAGTGCATGCTTGAAGGCTGATGTTGCAGTTCCAGATGACAGAGAAAGATTAAATAGGTGGGTAAGTGATGGATCAAGGGATGGACATAGAGACTTTGTGTGGTGTGATGGGATGGGGTCAAGGGGACAGGTTGTTGGGTGAGAGGAAGAAAGAAGAGTGGCTATCTCTGCTCTGGTTGTAGGGGAAAAGGCAGTTAGTATGGGAGGAGTGGAGAGGGTGGTGTAGGAGGGGGTTGTAAAGAAGAGAGGTCTTGTCTAATAGTCTCAATCGTCTCTTTGAAGTAGGTAACAAGATCTTGGGTAGTGAGAGAGGTTTGTGGAGTGGGTATGGAGGGACAGAGAAGGGAGTTGAAAGAAGAAAAAAGGCATCCCGGATTGGAAGAAAGGGAGGATATGAGAGTGGAGAAGTAGAGCTGTTTGGCAAGAGAGAGAGAAGGCAGAGTTGTAGGTGCTTTGAGTTGATGGAGTTTTCAGGTGCAGACCCATAGGATCATATGGTAACCATTTCTAGGTGTCAAAAAAAACCTCTATTGAAGGGGGGTCACTTTTTAAACAATAAACTTTTACTCATCTGCAAAAACTAATGAAAAAACCTGCTAAAAACATTCTACTATTTGTCCTGAGTTTAGAAATACCCAATGTTTTTATGTTTTTTTGCTTTTTTCTGCACGTTATGGGGCAATAAGTATAGGTAGCGTTTTGTTATTTCAAAACCATTTTTTCCAAATCTGGTAATTCTGCCCTCATGTGCTGTTTCAGGTATCTTTGAAGTCGGCCAATGCAATTTATCCCATCAAATCATATATTTTTAAAAACTAGACACCCCAAGAAATGCTGGTATTTTAACCCTTTCCATGCACTGATTTTACCACCAGCCTTTGTGAAACTTTATGGTAGTAAATTTTTTTGGTATTTTTTTCACACACATTGTATTTTAGGTATAAATGTATCGCTCCTGGTATATGTCCGTGTCAAACAACACCCCAATATGTGTTCAGTAACATCTCCTGAGTGCAGTGATACCCCACATGCATGGGGTGAGGTGTGTATTTTTTGCCATATAGACCTCAAGAGGGTCTGGATAGACCCTCTGTGAACTGATTTAGGTTTTTATTGTTGAAACCATCCTGTGAATGACGCCAACATCATTTACAGGATGGCACTTGTGGTTGCTCTTCGGAGCACGGCGATCACGGCGATGCAGTTATTTAACGACAGCGCGTACATGTACGGGCATTGTCGTTATTACGGTGCACGGCAATCCCGTACATGTACGTGAATTGTTGTTAAGGGGTTAAAGTACAAGTGAAATACAGCAGTTAAAAAGTTCCCTCTGTAAGAATAATTTATGTGCTTCTAAGGAAGACTAACATTTTCATATTAAAAAAAAGACTTATTTTTGATGTTTTAGTTCAATCCATTGTGATATTTCTACCATACTTTCTTTAAGCAAAACAGAACAATTCACATCTTAGGCATAAGTTACTATGAGGCTAATTATATGCAAAATAGAAAATGCAATACTTATCGCAAGTTTATTTAAGAACAAGATACATTATAGATGCACATGGCATCTGGAAGAATATATTACAAGACCAAATTCACCTGACAATTAGGTAACTGTTCAACTCTGTACCACTGGACTCGCACATCAATCTGGACAGAGCTCACCGTGTTTGGCCAAGATCATCCCCAGATGCTCCACTGATGCACGAGATGTGCTGCCTCTACCCCTTTGCAAAAGGGAACAAATCCTCCATGCCTGTGACATTGTTTCACTGCCACACTTGAGATTTATCTAGTGTTGTCAGCTCTCTGCCATTTCACTGTGTAATGTGGGTGCTTCTTTGAAGCTCCACTTTGCTCTGGTCTACATAAGCCTGCAGGATTCATTTGCCCTTGTGTTTTCATTCCTGCTACCAAGTGCATTCCCTTGTTCCTGAGTTCCTGTGTATGGACCTAGTTTCATCTGACTAACTTGACTTTGCCGATTATTACGTTGGAGACAGGTGAGGAAACCAGTATGCAGGGAGTGTGAAGTGTAGCCAGGTGTAGGCAAAGTCCAGCAAAAGGTATCAGGCATGGAATAGCCAGGTAACAAGCAAGGTCTGGCAACAGGTATCAGGCAGAGAGTGGTCAGGTAACAACCAAGGTTCGGCAACAGGTATCAGGAGAGAGTGGTCAGTGTAACAAGGCAAGGTCCCGGCAACAGGTATCAGGCAGAGAGTGGTCAGGTAACAAGCAAGGCCCGGCAACAGGTAGCAGGCAGAGAGTGGTCAGGTAACAAGCAACACAGAGAGCTCAACCGTTAAAACAACCGAGCACTGAATAAGTGTCAGTGCTCGGCTTTTAAACGTGCCGTGTCTTTAAGCCCGGCCCCTAGCCGTGATGATGTCCAATGGACATTCTGGCGTCTCCACAGGGGTATGAGAGAGGAAGGGGGCGTGGCATGCAGCACCATGCACGTCCTTCTACCCGTGGCGGTTCGTTACTATGAACCACCGAGTGCGAGCACCGCGAGGCATCGGTGCCGCATCGATCCGACTCATCATGGAGATCGGGGACGCAGGACGGCTGAGGAGGGGAGTTTCAAGTACCCGCTAATCGCGGGTACTCAGGGGACAGGCGGCGTACGGGGCCGTTACACTGATCTCTGAACTTTTGACGTGTCTGACTACCCACTTTGGTTCCTGTGCCAGCTTGTCTTTTGGTATACGCCCCTGGAGCGCGATTTGGTTTTGTTTTGCACTGTACATTTTGTATCTGTCTGGTTCCTGGTGCCTAACAGGCTATCACAACATGGAACCCCTCAAGGTCAGTGGCTCCAAAATCTCTTTTTTTCCAGAGCTCTCAGCCATGACACTCCAGGCCAGAAGTGCGCTCTGGTCTCTCACAACAGCCTTGAGGGCAGCAAGGGTCCTCCTTTTCCCTACATATTAGGCTCAATGGTAAGGAATTTTTGTTCAGTGAGCAGGCCGACCTAGCCCCTTTCCTTGAGGTCTGTGATTGCCTCCAGCGGAGCGACCAGAGTAGAACCAGCTCGTGGGTATCCCAATGAACACGAGGCACCCATCAGGTAATTGCCTGATTCCTTGGACGGTAATTCTCCACTTGAGAAAATACACTCGACAGGACCAGACATTAGGGGTAATGTTACCATCTTAAACGATGATCCTCTGGTAGAAGTTTGGACTGCAATCATGTATTGCCCCCCTAGTCAATCACTACACAAGCATCATCCATGCCTGTTAGGATTCACCAGATTCACAGCGCAACCAACAGAGTCACTCCTCCAAGGGGTGAGGTCCAGACCACATGGAATAGTGAAAACCTCATAGGGAGACTAAAATTCACCATCCTCCATTCTCTCTGCCCTTTGCACTTACAAAGTATCTATAGCCACTGGACCCACAGAGAGACTGTATAACAATCATTCTTAAGCTAATGGCAGTAATAAGGGAGATGGACACCAGGGCTAGGCTGGGATGACCCCCCTGTGGCCATTCAAGTTGATGTCGACTTCTGCATCACCGGGAACCAACACAAGCTTTTTACCATCGTGGGCAAACAGATTTTCTGTACTGACTTGTGGTTAAACACCACCGGCTTCTTGTCATTCATGTGACTTCCTGATGCCCTTCAACCTGCTGGCTGGCTGCCCATTATGGAACTGATGACACAGTGTGGTCATCCTGTCCAGTGCGATTCGCAGAAACATATTAGACATTAGTGGGAAGTCCCACAAACTGGCCGCCTATGCAGATGGCATAATGGTTACCATCACAAACTCAGCTAAGCATTAGTATCCATTCTTAAAATCAAATTCCCCTTTAAATGGAAAATTGACTCCATGAAACACTTAGGTTTGCTTTGTTCACACACCTCTCTAAACTCTTTACGCTCAACTTTACTCTTCTACTGCAATCCATACCTGGATGACCTTCACAAATGGCCGTGGCCCCACCTTACCTGGTTTTGTAGGATGGGCATAATCAAAATGAACATACTCCCAAGAATACTGTACTTGCTACAAACCCTCCCTATTTACATACCACAACTCTTTTTTAAACAATGCCATAGGCCCCTTACAGCTTTCATATCTCCTATATTAGCATACAAGCACCTCACAAGGAAGAAAGTGGAGGCTGGTATGGGCCTTCGTGACATCGAGAGTTATTACCTCACGGCACACGGCACATCTTGCTAGGGCGGTGGTGGATTCCGGCATCAAAGCCTAGGATCCATATCGATCAGAGAAGATTACTGGCCCCTTGTCCCACAACTGTGACTGCCCCCCAGGGGTTCGGCGGGGGACTCTAGTAGATCTGACCCCCCAAAACAGCCTTTCTACTGCTGGGGCATATCCACAATGAAGATTACTGCCATTGGGGGACGTCACTCAGTTATTTCTGCCTCCATTTAGACTGCACTTCCTTTCCCACCTACTTACTAGAATACTACATTAAGTCGGTGACAGCTACACACTCCTCTCCCCAAAAAATAATCTTGCTAAAGAAGTTATGTACTTTGGCAGGACCCTGCCAGCATTTACTTTCACACATATACACTCCATTCAAGTCCTCCTCCAATACTACCCCCTACTATCTGTCGCTTTGGGAACTAGACTTGACTTTCACTGACAGACTGAAAATGGCACCCAGATCTTAATCCTCACACAAAAATTCTCCATCTCCAGCAGGACACAAGAGAACTCCTACAAATTACTCATTAGATAGTACAGGTTTCCAGCTGACACAGAATACCCTCACAATTTCAGACAGGTGCGGTAGGTGTCAGAAGTCACATGGAGAGCTACTCCACATATGGTACCCCTCAGTTCATGTGATCCAGTGACATGAAGCCTTTTTGTGTGTTATTAATAAAATGTATTTTATTGCCTTATTTCCTAACTGTTTGAACACAGCACACTAAGGTCTAGGAGACCTTAGGTGTCCTTTTGTATTGTTAATCCCTTTACTGCCCCTGTTGTCTCTGGGAGGCAGATTAAGGGGGCGGTTTGTATCCCATTATCTTGTTGTACCTAGAGACTAGTCTTGCCTGGTTATTTGGGTACTGGATGGCAATATCCCTTTATTTTGCTTAGGGATATTGCCTACGGATTGCGGGGAAGGGAGAAGTCGCTCTTGGCGGAGAGGGACAACCTGAGGTCCCTGGTCGGTCCGTCACAGTGGAGATGTTTTTTGTTCAAGCCCTTTTAGAATAAGATTATGGGAAAAAGTAGGCACGTGGGTGACCCCTCTATAGGAGAGTCGCCTACCTCTATGTTATTGCACTACACACCACATACAATCTCGAAGTACAAGAAATCTGTGATGATTCATCTATTAAACATTGCAAAAGCCGCCATCCCCATTTCCAGGAAACAGAGTGAAATCGCCCCCAATAACAAAATGGTTACATACTATTGACTTCATCAAAAACATGGAGGGCCTGATTCTTACTGCTGAGGGCCAGGGTGAGCAACATGAAACTCAATGGTACTACTGGTCCTCCTTCCTGAAGTCTGAGGATATCAACTATTAATACAATGACTGCATCTGGCATAAGCTGTCCACTCTGCCTCTTGGTTGGCAAATTGACAGCTTTTGGAGCGACTCTTTCTTCTTTGACCTAATTTCAAACCCTATGTACCAGGTGCGCTACCCGCTTCCCTCCCTTCCCCTCTCTTCTTTCTTACTTTCTTTCCTATCATCCTAAAAGTGCTTATAGAATTGTTTTCATCCACTACTATATTTGTTGAACCACCATGTAATGTTAGTAAATGACCCTAAGAATTATGCAGGGATCTTGTCTACAGATTTCAATAGAAAATTTAACTCTGTATTGCCACCAACTCTGGTGCGGATGTGGTTACACCTGCATTGAATTTTACATTGTTTTATACTTCTGCTCATGGTGGTGACTTCCAATAAAAATAACTTAAACATTTCATACAGAATAAAAATACATCTGGTGTAGTCTGTGAAACGGGTGTAATACCAATGCAATAATTTATGTCAGTAATGGTAGGCCATGTAGGGAGTAACAGATTCAGTCACTAGGACTCTTAATCACTGAAAATCTGAGAGGAGTGGTGGGACAGACTACAGTTTACTGTTTATCCCCAAACAAGTACTATTCAAAACATATACATATAGTCTGATTGAGCATGAAAAAAACATTGCCTGAAAATGAGTTCAATAAACCCTTGAACAAAATGAGATAAAGTACTAAAATAAACGCATACTTTTTTCTGCATATTGTTACAATATCCACAGCTACTTATGCTTAGGACCAGATGTACTTGGGCACCCATAGTGTTAGGTAAGGTCTTTGTAGTATCAGTCAAAGAACAAGATCCGTTTTCAACATAAACATCTTGAATTCAAATTAAAGACAAAAATTAGCTTTATGGCTAATGGAAGAATGTTTTTACAGTCTTTTATATATGTATTTTTCCCAAATTATAAAAAAAATTGAAAAGCATTTTAACATTTTTTTTATTTTAATGGAGTTCTCAAAGAATCTGACATTGTTCATTATTATACTAAATGTGTCATTTTTTAAGAATAATGTAAAATCACTTTTCTTAAGAATACATCTTGAAAAGATCATTTCAGTTCAGACATAACATTATTTCTATCAAACAAGTGAAGCAAAAAAAATCCAAAAAACACCACAGCACACATCATTTTATGTGAACAAACTGGAGGTCATGTAATCCCACAGTGCTTTGTTTTTATATCAAAGGACAGTGTTTGCACTGACTAGTCAAACCCTTTGTTTTGGACATATTGTGTAGAAATCTAAACAAAACTTGAAAATTCTGCTAGAAATTAAAAAGTTTAACATCTCAAGGGGTATGGATGGGAGGCTTAAAATCTTAAAAGCATTTCAGTAGCCAACCAGAAGATCGTTGACTGATTGAAGTAAACTATAGGTACTATTTCCTAGAACAAATTTGGGGGCCTTACAGAACAAATGGTATAGAACCCCCTCCCCAGATGACCCTTCTCTCCCCCCGATGATCCCCCCACACCACCAGGATTTTCTTTTCTACTCATGTTTTATGGTGGCAAACGATGCCTAGACAAGCCATTTGGGGGCACTGACAAGGAGTCTGGGTGCACAGACAACTCACTTGGGCATAAAGACATCAACGTTGCATTGCGGGAGACTAGCAACATATCTACCAGTGAGGGCCAGGGTGACCACATTTTATTTCTGAGATTCACATGTCACAGTAGGGAGCACAAGTGTCATATACTTATATACATAAGAGCATGACCACTGACAGGTGAAGTGAATGACACTGATAATCTTGCTATCACAGGACCTGTTACTGGGTGGGATATATTAGGCAGCAAGTGAACATTTCATCCTCAAAGTTGATGTGTTAGAACCAGGAAAAATTGACAAGCGTAAGGACTTTGACAAGGGTCAAATTGTGATGGCTAGACGACTGGGTCAATGCTTCTCCAAAACTGTAGCTCCTGTGTGGTCTAACCGATCTGCAGTGGTCAGTACCTATAAAAAGTGGTCCAAGGAAGGAAAAGCGGTTAACATGTCATGGGTGGTCAAGGCTCATTGATGCGTGTTGGGGGTGAAGACTAGCCCGTGTAGTCAAATCCAACAGATGAGCTAGTGTAGCTCAAATTGCTAAAAAGTTAATGCTGGTTCTGATAGAAAGGTGTCAGAACTGTTACGTCGGGACCTGGACAACACAGGTAATGCACCCACTATGCAGTCCGAGGTGGAGGAACAATACAGGGCCAGAGGCAGAAAACCGTGGTCAGGAGATTCTGAGGTCGGGGCAGGCAGCACGAGAGCATGGTCAATGAACTATCCGAGGTCGAGGCAGGCAGCACGGGAGCGAGGTCAAGAAACAATCCGAGGTCTGGTACACAACGAAGGCAAACAAGCATAGAGAACAAACACCCAGAGTAACATACAGTGACTCTTTGAACGGGCACTGAGAGAACATAAGAGTGAGTTTAAGTAAGGAACAAGGGCGGGAAAACGGACTGTGGGCCAATGGGAGAAGACATGATGTCATCACGACCAGCGCCATAGAATGGCGTTGGTGCGATAGACACTAAAGGTAAACGAGTGCTAAACATGCAAGTACCGCGGGTCTAGCACCCACCAACAGAGGGAAAGCGTCATGAGCGTGCCACAGCGTGCACGCCGCGGCAGCTCTTGGAGTAGTACATTCCCGTCGTGCAGTATGCACGTCACTCAGAGAGGGTGCGCGTGTGAGAAGAATTTAATCTAATTTAGTATACTCACACAAGTTATATATTATTTTTTTTGGGACAAGAAGGGCTTTCTTTAGATACCATTGTTTTGATCATATCATTTAATTTACCATAAAAAATTATCACATAAGTTGAAAAATTGAAAAAGCAGTTTTTCTTAATTTTATTTGAAAAATATTTTACTATAAACGCTAATGAAAAAACCTGCTAAGTAGATTCTACTATTTGTCCTTAGTTTAGAAATACCCAATGTTTTTATCTTTTTTGCTCTTTTTTGGCAATAAGTGCAAGTAGCATATTGCTATTTCATAACCATTTTTTTACTGGTCATTCTGCCCTCATGACCTATATTTGAGATACCTTTCAAACTGGTTAAAGTTTTCCACACACATTGGTATGAATGTACAGTTCCTGGTACATGTCACTGTCAAACAACACCCCAATATGGGTTTCAAACAACACCCCAACATGGGTTTGTTGGGTTGTTTGGGAGGTAAAAGGCCACATTTGGGACATGCGCAATTCAGTTTTTCAACCTGGAACTTTGACATGTGATCATTCTGCCCCATGTCCTATTTGGGACAACTTTGAAGCCTTTCAGTTCAATTTACTCCCATTAAACCATATATTTTTTTAAAACTAGACAACCTCATGGTATTTAAAATTATAGTATTTTAACTCTTTACAGGCATTAATTCTACTGTCAAACTTTGTGGTTAGTATTTTTTTTTTACTTTTATTTTTTAAAGCTCCTGGTTACTGTCAAATAACACCTCAATGTGTGTTCAGCAATATTACCCTATTTTGGGCATCTTTCAACCCAGACAATTCAATTAACCAAATGAAACTGTGCATTTTTAGGTTTGGTGACTAAAAGGTCACATTTGGGAGGTGCACATTTTTTTTTAAATTGTCATCTGGTCAGTTTGTGCCTATGCCCTATTTGTGACATCTTTTTAAATTAGCCAATTCAGTTTACTCCATCAAACCATATATTTTTGAAAACTAGACTGGGGTCTTTTTTATTTTAAATTTTTATTACATTTTTAAATAGTTTTACAGTTTCACATTTTTAATTTTTTTTTGTTTTATTTCACTGATCACATAGTAATAAGTGAGCTGGGCTGAATTGACCTACATGGTTGGCTGCAGTACCTGCAAAATTCTCAGGAGGGTCTGAAGATATCCTCTGGGCACTCTTTTATTTTGAATGCGAGCCAGCATCTTGTAAGAGGCAGCATGTGGCAGTTTGAAACACTCTAAGGATCGATCTAATGGGGCCCCTGCGTTTTTTGCGTTGCTGAACACTTCAGCCACATTAACTGAGCTTTTACTTGAAAAATCTTTTACTCATCTATAAAAGCTAATGAAAAAAAACCTGCTAAATAGATTCTACTATTTGTCCTGAGTTTAGACCCAATCTGTTTATGTTTTTTTTGCTTTTTTCTGCACATTATTAGGCAATAAGTACAAGTAGAGTTTTGCTATTTCAAAACCATATTTTCCAAATCTTCCCTCATGTGCTATTTTGGGTATCTTTGAAGCTGGTCAATGCAATTTACCAGATCAAACCAGGGTATTTCAAATGCTAGTATTTTAACTATTTTCATGCACTAATTCTACCAACAGTCTTTGCAAACTTTGTGGTAGTCATTTTTTGGCATTTTAATTCAGGTATGAATTAACAGGTTCTGGTATATATCACTGTCAACATCCCAATATGTGTTCAGTGACATCTCTTGAGTACAGTGATACCACCCATGCATGAGTTTGCCTGGCTGTTTGGGGGCAAAAGGGCCGCATTTGGGACATGCGCCTTTTTCAATGTTGAACTGAGTGATCCACTGCCCATGCCCTATTTAGTACATTTTGAGCCTGGCCAATTCAGTGTGCCCTATAAAACCATATATTTTTGAAAACAAGACACCCCAGGTTATTTCAAATGCTGGTATTTTATCTCTTTGCATGCACACATTTTACCACCAGCCTTTGTCAAAGTTTGCAGTAGTATTTTTTTGTGTATTTTTGCCAGGGAACTGGGTCCATACAGACGACTGTAATGACCCAGAGCGCCCAAAGATGGAGTTAAGGAGTCATTGCGCAGTAGCGGAGTGGGACAGGGCCTAATGCAGGGCGACTGCACTCACCCAGGTCTTGAGCACCGAGGGTTGTGCAGCTACATACCAGCACCCTGACATAGCAGCGGATGAGTCAGGATCAAAGGTAGGAACCCAGTTGCAGCTCTCAAATGTATCTGGCAGAAACTCAGTAATGAACGGGTCAGGCAGAAATCGTGGTCAGGCAGGTCCGAGGGTCAGTATACCAGGCAGCACAGGATCAGAAACGGTAGAATCAGGCCAAGTGTCCAGATACAGGAAAACACTTTGAATCACAATAGAGGCGCAGTTAACTCCAGCAATACCACAGAACAACTGAGCAATGATAGCTCAGTTGTTCAGGGTTTTTAAAGGGTGGAACTCCACCCTCTCACTGCTGTAATTATTCTATGCAGGTGTCCAGGGTTCGTTCTGGAAACCTGAATACCTGTGAAGACCAAGATCAACCGTGTCCGTCTCCCTGGCAACAACAGAGGCGGTATGCTGAGTGTGGGGGCCGGTCTCCCGGGTCGTATCCCTGCTATCTGTGATTGCCAGGGAGACGATACCATATGTTGACATGTCTTCACGGCGTCTTTGAGCGTCGCTGAGCGTGGGGGCCGGCTCTCCTGCCGACTCGTCTCCCCAGCGTCCCTGGTTGCCAAGGAGATGGGGTGTATGGTGGACGGCTGAGTGAGCCACGCGATGCGTGACAGGATGTTGTCCAGAACAAAACAAGACGGTTATATACTGCAGGCACCCTGGAGCAGGCATGAGACATACCTCTCCAGATGTATGTGCAGGATGCTGCAGGATGGGAGTAGGGAAGCTAAGCAGAGTAACAGCAGAACATAGCAAGCAAGGGGGACAGAGCAAGGAGCAGGGAGACCGAGCAAGAAACATAGCCAGACAAGACATACATTTACAAGACACAACAAAGGACAGGGAACAAGGAATACAAGGGATGGAGTGAGGAGCCAAGATCCTCAGACACTTCTCCTTTAAGCAAGCATATGATATCTTAACTGGGACCTGTGGAGAGGAGAGAGGAACCAAAATCCTCAGATGATTCAGGAAAATGAGGGCAAAGGTACATAAGAGACAGACAAACATGAATACAGGAACTAGCCTAGGACTAACAGTTGGAGATTCCATCACATCGTATGGCCATAGTATGCTTAGCCCACCACTACGCCAAGTACTCCAATATACAGTGGGTCCTAGCACTAAACCCTGCGTACTGAATTATAACAAACGGGTGGGGCACACCTTATAAAGGAAACAGAGGTGAAGCAAAGAGCAGAACTGGAATCAAGGACTCAGAAGCACAGAACAGAGCATATGGAAATCCAGGAATGGATTACAGCAAAAGGGAACGCTAGCGAGACGGGGGGGGACTCTATCGAGATGGGGGGAACTCTAGCGAGACAGGGGAGCTAGCGAGAAGCAGCTCTGCAGCCTGAATGGAGCCTGACAATTTTCCCGCCCCACAATGAATTTTAGGTATGAATTTACAGCTCCTGGTATAGGTCACAAGCACCGGTAAGTATTTTTTTTTGTGGGGAGGTGTTAAAAGGGGGGCATAAGGCATTTCTGTAGGCAGAGTGCTCTGCCTCCAGAAATGCCTTTTAACCCTCTATACGTGACTCTGCCTCCTGAAATGCCTTATACCTCCCTATATGCCACTCTGCCCCATAATATGCCTTTTAATGGCATATAGGGGTATAAGGCATTTCTGGAGGCAGAGTGGCCATAGGCGGTCAAAAGGCATATCATGGGGCACAGTGGCATATTGAGGGTTAAAAGGCATATCATGGGGCACAGTGGCATATAGGGGTTTAAGGCATTTATGGGGCAGAGTGACAAGCCTGGGGGCAATGTGCATAACTGGGGGGCAGGTTGGAAAATAAAAGTAATTCAAAAACAAAATATTTTTCTCAATCATATCTTTATTAAAAAAATAGTTCACATAGACATTAATTAACATTTACTGGTAAAACTTTTTTTCCTATAGGGTCGTCTTATATTCAGGCTTTTTCTTTTTTTCCTAAATTAATAGTCAGATTTTGGGGGGTCGTCTTATAATCAGGGTTATAATTTTTTTCGAACTGGAAGGTTTCGCTGATATTGACAACAGTAGGAAATTATTTTTACATGTTACCATTTTTACTATTTTATATTTTTTTTTTTACATTTCTTTTACTAATCATATTGTGATTAGAAAGCTGGGCTCCTTAACTTGCATGGTTGAATGCAGTACCTGTACTCAACCTGCAAGGGGAGCCAGATTTATCAGGAAGGTTTGGAAAGACCCTCTTGGAAACTTTTTCAACTTTTTTATTTTTTTAAAGGATGCGCCATCCATCTTGCGAGTGGCAAAACCTTGCAGTGGCTGTTGTGACTGCTTTCCGGAGTGGTCACAGCGCGTCCTGTGTATGGCGGCCATTGACACCCCGGGGAGGGTCAAGACATGGCCCCTGATACCAATCTCGAGGCATTACAGCAACTCCATTTGGGTGCAGAAAGCCAACATAGATCGCTTTCTGCACCAGTTTAAAGCCATGATGGTCCTGGCACCTCAATTCTAGCTACCAATTGAGGTGGACAGACCATCAATTGTCATCAAGGGGTTAAAAGGCATATAGCCTTTCAACACTTTTTTCCGTGTCGGTGTCAAAGACCAGCTGAGCTTGTTTAACTCCACAACATGCCAGGCATGTCAATTGTATTTAAGAGGATGAATTTCCATGATGTGCCTGGCATGTCAATTATCCTCAATGGGTTAAGGCAAAGGGTTTTTTTTGCAAGAGTTCCAATTTACCTATAAAATGTATACTTTGGAATGTAGTCATTCTTGATCATGATTGATCATTCTCAACACTTGTACCAGACTTGCCTATCCTATTATTTGTCATCTGCTGTCCTACTACCTAATTTAAGGTGAATTCTAAAAAAAAATGTGTTCACCCTACCTTAGAAATTTCTACACATTACGACCCTTTCAACAATAAAATTGCTCTCACCCCGGGCGGTTGCTTACCATCTGTCACATTCCCCTTCAAACTCCTAATGCCGTTGGACCCATCAATCACAGCTATAACAATCAATGAGACTACCCCTCATTTTTTGGCTTTTTCTACCTATCAGTCATAAGAATGCACGAAACAGGCAATTTTCATGAATAATAAAGTTTGTATGAAAAGACTAAAAACTCCTGAACAGTCTCTTTTGGTGTTGTAGATGGTCACAGACTATGTCTTTGTGTAAGATTGATTGTAGGGATAGTGGAATGTAATGTATACTGTGACATAAATTCTTTATCACAATTTAGGTCTGAATTAAGGGTGTCAATTTTTGTCATGACTTTGTATTCCTATATCTTCCTTTCTCTCTGTGTCTGGAAACATCCCAATAAATATGGTGACCCTGGGATATTTGATGCTGTGTCCATTTTGGCAGAAGTGGTCTCGTACAGGTGTGTCTGCCCTTTCTCAATTCACATTAAGTCTATGTGAATTCATCTGCCTTCTATGGTCTGGCCTGTTTCACGTATGTATACTTCAGAATTGGGGCAGCAAACATACATTATAAGGTGTACCACATTGGATGACTTGCACACAAAGATACCATTAACTTTATGGTGTAAACCTGTATGTGGCACGAGTACCATGTCTGTGTTATTTATATGTGTGTGCAGAGGTTTCACACCTTTTCCAGGGACAGGGAGAAGTGCTGTTCATAGTTGGTCTGTTTAGGGAGCTCCTTACAGTTGTTTAGGTTTGGGGGTTGCTTGTAACAGAGCAGAGGAGGGAGTGGGAATATTTCTTTCAGTTTCTCCTTCGTATGTAGTGTTGTTTTGAAGTCATGTTGAGCTGAAATGTTAATTATTCTAGCTATAAATTAAAAGTTGTGTAATATTGAGTAGGAAAGAGAGTTGGTCGGTAGGTATGAGAAGCAGTTTCACCTCAACAAGATTAACTCCACCCCTCAGGAAAACATAAATTTACCTAAAAAATAGATTCTCAAAATATGAACACTGTTGGGTGCAACTAACCAAAACTTAATGGGAAAAATATGAAAATGAGTTGCAGATAATAACAATTATACTTTTAGGAAATAATCAAGTTCCAATTGGGATTGTACTTAAAATGTAGTTTAACCTTTTACAGGTTGTATCGAGCAACAGCAGAGAACAATAAATATTTTTCACTATTTTTAATCTTGTGCTATTTAGTTTATCAAACTTTTAACAATATCAAATTGATAGGCTGTCAGAGAACTTCAAACATTCCTTTGAACAGTCGTTCCTATGAATTTGTAATGATAGCTCTTTTCTGCAGGTGCTAGAAAAAACCCATGGGATTCTAAAGTAGATGCTTTTAGAAATTTGACAATAACATATCACAAAATCTATCCTGTTGTGTGTCATGTGGAGTACATTTTATTTTTAATGTGATAATTCGGTGTTCTATTTAAGGCTTCTGTTTTTTAGTACATTCTAATTAGTGGAAAATCTACTGTATTTCCCTATGTATAAGACGCATAATTATTTTGCATTAATTTTGGGGCCCGAAATTTGAAAAAAAAAGTATTACATAGATATTGAACTCAAGTTTTATTTATCCAAAAATTCATACTCATCATCCTCATCACTCCCATCCATTAACTGCCCCTAAA